>JACVBY030000135.1:0-85378 GCA_017589505.3 Metroxylon sagu | reverse complement strand
ATAAGAGACAAAGATGATGATTGAAAACTTTCTTTCGAATGACTATAAGATGAAGAAGAGGATCAAATAAGAAAGCAATGAGATGATTCGACCGTGATGACAAGTCACTTCTCACCCATAAACAAGGATATGCATATAATTTATTTTTTTAAATAATATTAAAAAATTAGATGGGCTAGCACATGGGCTGACATGCGAGCCATCTTATGGGCTAGGCATGCGGCTCGATATACATGGGCCGACCTAGCGCAAGATGGCCCACCTGAGCCGAGCTGACCCTCCGGTTTGATGGGTCGTTCCAGCACGGTCCGCTAGAGGGTCGAGTAACCTCTATTCAAATCTTAATGTCGTATTTTGGGATCATAAAAAACAAAGAAAGAATCAAGGAACTTGTTCTGAAATAGATTTTTTTTGGACGCTATATCCTCATAACGACAAAGGAATATTTTAATAAGATTTGGTTCCATTTCTGGTAAGATTTTCTATGAAATCTTATCTAAGATCATGATTTTAACACTAGCCACCTTTGATTTATGCAGATTAAAATATATTTTTTGAAATTTCAAAATTAGAATATGGGACACAAAATTTCTTAAAACAAGGTGGAGGATAAAATACAAGAAAATTATGAAGTAGAGCAAAATCTATCTTTGCTCATGGGATATATTTCCTGCTTTGTATCATGTTTTTATAGTTTCTCCACTATAGAATCCCTTTTCTTCTTTTAAATGGAAAAGGTATAAAAGGTCCCTACTGGCTAACAAATTTGGTTGGACATATATAACATCTCAATTATATTCCCAACAATGTAGGTGCATTAAACCCATGTGCATATAAAAAGAGCAATTATTTAATAAACACAACTTATTTCATCAATTACACTTTCAAATAGTTAGTACGATGCATGATTAAGAAAAACATTAGCCTTTTGACATAACCATCACTAAAATTTAGGTACATCTATATTTGTTATTGTGTACCTCATTTTTTTAAAAACAATTTTATGTGACATTTAAACATCAATTTGTTCTATTCTTTAGTTCTTGAAGAGTTTTTTCATCTTATTCATTGTCAACAACATCCCGCAGAAAGAATTTTGTATATATTTAGTAAGGTTAAAATAGAAATTAGATGGCATGTATGTGAATGTTTACATGATGATCTCAACTCATGCATAGATGGCATGCATGTTAAGAAAGACTAGCGCATCAATGTAGCTATCTAGTTTATTCATAGTGTTCCATGCCAACAATGAAACCCCATCGAGAAATTCATCTAAATATACATTCTAGTCCAATTTATGTTGACGAAAAAAAAAAATGTACTCAAGAGAGAGAATACAACTCAAACAAAATGCTACCTTGTGATGTCCTTTTCAGTGACATCGGTCTCTATGCATAACGTTACATCTCCGCTGGTGTGGCTTAAGCTTTACGAGCCTCGCTAACTTTTTTGTTGTGAGTCTCACTAAACGCTAGTGGGGTTAAAGTGTGTAACAAACTTTGTCATATGTCAATCAAAAGGATAGAAACTCTACATGCATACCTCAAAATAATGAATTGAACCAGACACAAAAATTTATTTTTATTTGTGAACCCAACTCATTCCAACGTAATGCCTGGGCTGTAAATTTGAAATCCGTCTGCTGATATTCATCCAACGAGGTAAAACTGTTTGGTTCGCTCTCGTCCATGGTCACGTACTTCATCTAATCTCGATGCGAGGATTCAATATCGGCTCTCTTGGATGTTATTGACCGTCCGATGTTGAGTTTTTTAACCGAGCAATGCCTAGGGATGGTAGCATATTTACCCCATGGGAGTGTGAAATTCTTTTGTCATGTTGTTTCTTCGTCTTCACCCTCCCGAGCATGCCAAGTGGATTAACGGACCAGTCGGCATTATATAAAAGTCTTACCCTCCTGGAGTTCATCATCCCCACCCCTTTAGAGCGAGCGAGACAGAAGAGAGAGAAGAGAGAGAGGGAGAGAGCAATGGCAGGAGGCAACGATCGCATCCCAGTCTTCCCATGGCCTTCGATGATCAGCTCTGGTAACGAAGAATATACCTATATGTAGAAGTACTAATGATGAGTGTTACTGATGTCTTGATTTCTTCTCTAGAGGCTCCCACTTTCTTCTCTCTTTCATCAAAGCCCACACCCTTTGCATGTCCACTGAAGGAATTTTCATTCTTTGGTTTCCAAATATACGCTAATTTCTCTCTCTTTAGCCTTTGATCAAAAAAACATTCGCATGGCATGTCCTTTATAGATATTTCAATTGATCTTCTATTTTCCACTCTACAATCATTTCCACGAAGTCTCTCTCTCTCTCTCTCTCTCTCTCTCTCTCTCTCTCTCTCTCTCTCCCTGTCGTACCTTCGTCAAAGCCCATAACCATCCATGGCTTGCCCAAGAAATAATATTTCCATTATTCTATTCCTAAAATATCATAATTTTTTAATCGCTCTCTCCCCGAAATCTCGCCCCCTCTTCTCCACCGCCACCTTCGCTTCTGTAACCATGTTATAAACATTATAAGGCGTTATGATTCGTTGTTCCGAGGTTCTGGATCTACATTTCTTACATTAACTTCTAATATGGACTCCGTTATCTTCTCTCGTCCCTCAGTCATAGTTGTGCATATTACGCTGCAATTTTTCATTATTTTCTTTGTGAGTGCTTTTGCTTTTGTCTTTTCTTAGCCTTTTGAGTTTACTTAGACTAGTTTTTGTTGATTAAATGCTAGACGACGCTATCAGAGCCATCGAACTGACGCAACTATTTATTTTAAAAATTATTGAATTTTGGAGGCTAACAAAGCACCAAACAGTCAGAAAATTTTTAGGAAGGAAGATGAAGAATTTTATTTCTTCTTATCATTCATTTTTTTTTAATATAGTGGAGGGCAGTTTTCAATGACTTAACTGCAGCCATTTACTTGGACTACAAAAGACTCTTTTGACTTCTCTTAATTAACATAAATGCATTATTAAAAAGCATAGGATTAAATTAAAAAGTACTGTAACAACATATTACATATCAACATTCTCCCCCTTAATGTGCTATTCTTGAGCTCCATGTTGTTGTATAGCAAAAAATCAGAACTTTTTTTATTTATTCACTGTACTGCTCTTTATATAGAGCTGAAACATAATAGAAAGCAAAAAAATATTAATTCAAAATCATGTCTAACATATTCTTGATTGATTCTTGATATCAAGCCATAACAGAAATATGCAACAAAAAAAACAAAAACTCCTAAAGATCCGATTTGTTGATCGATTATTCTGCCATAATTTTGCAACCTAAGGCACATTTTCAACACTCCACCTTGCCTTAGTAGTTGCAAAGGCCTAATTTGCTTCTTAGAATTTCAAATCTAGCTTTTGGTAGAGCCTTGGTTAGCACATCTACAATCTGATCCTCTGTCTTACAATACAGCAACTTGATTTCTCCATTCTTCTTCTCTTCTCTTAAGTGATACAATTTGATCTTGAAAAGCTTGGTTTTGCCATGAAAGATAGGATCATTCGCTATTGCAATTGCAGCTTGGTTATCCACATATATCTGTGTTGGCTCATTTTGCTTCATGTGTAAATCAGCAAGTATTTTCCTAATCCAAACTGCTTGATTTACTGTAGCATTAGCTGCTACATATTCAGCTTCTGCTGTACTTTGAGCTACCATATCCTGCTTCCTTGAGGACCATGTAAATATTCCTAATCCAAAGTTGAAACAGTAACTTGTACTTCTCATGTCATTAACTGAACCTGCCCAATCACTATTAGAATAACCCTGAAGCTTAAAATTCTGACAGTAAGAATATTTAATACCATAATTTGTTGTGCCTTTGATATATCTTACAATCCTTTTGGTAGCTTGAAAATGCACTTTGCTGACACAATGCATGAATCTTGAGAGCAAACTTACTGAAAACATTATGTCTGGTCTAGTAGCTGTAAGATACATCAAGTACCTAATCAAGCTCTTGTAGTGGCTTTCATTAATTTTTTCTGCTCCATCATCCTTGCTGAATTTTTCTTTCTGGTTCATAAGTATGGTGGTGCTTTTACAGTCTTCCATCTGAAATTTCTTGAGTATTTCCTTTGCATACTTCTTTTGGCTTATGAAAACTCCATCACGATCTTGCTTCACTACCATACCCAGAAAGTAGGACATCAAACCAAGATCTGTCATCTCAAATACTTTGAACATTTTAGCTTTAAAATCTTCTATTAGTTTCTCATTGCTATCTGTTACAAGCAAATTATCAACATAAACAGAAACTACAATTAAGTTAGCATCTGTTCCTTTTACATACAGTGTAGCTTCACTTGGACTTTTAATAAATCCAAGGCTTAGAAGATATTCATCAATCCTACTGTACCAAACCCTAGGGGCTTGTTTAAGGCCATATAAGGCCTTCTTCAACAAGTAGACCTTCTCCTCCTGTCCCTTGACTTGGAAACCCTCGGGCTGCTCTACATAAATCTCCTCTTGAAGATAACCATTTAAGAAAGCTGATTTTACATGTAACTGGTAAATCTTCCATCCTTTTTGAGCTGCCAAGGCAATCAACATCCCAATTGTATCCAAGCGCGCTACTAGAGCAAAAGTCTCTGAAAAATCCACACCAAATACTTGACTATATCCTTTTACAACCAATCTAGTTTTATATTTATTTATAGAACCATTTGCATTAAGTTTGGTTCTATAAACCCATTTCATTCTAATGACTTTTCTGTGGAGAGGTCTATCTACAAGCACCCAAGTGTCGTTTTTTTCTATCATTTTGAGCTCTTCTTTCATTGCTTCAATCCACTTGTCATCCTTCTCAGCCTCTTCAAATTTTGCAGGTTCAAAAATAGTAACATTGCTTCTAGTATAAATATCAGATAAGGACCTTGTACCTCTTACTGGAACATCATCTATGTTATCATCAAAGTATTTAGAAGTCTCTAGCAACTGCTTCTTTGTTGACTCATCCCAATTCCATTTTTTATCCTCCATAAACTTGACGTCTCTGCTTACAAAAATTTTTTCATTTTGAGGTTGAAAAATTCTGTAAGCCTTGGAGGTGTTGCTATATCCAATGAAGACTCCTGATTCTACCTTCTTATCAAGTTTGTCTCTGTTTACCTATGGCACATAAGAAAAACAGATACAACCAAAAGTTCTTAGATTCTGTAAATTAGGTTTATAACCAAACCAAGCTTCAAATGCAAAGCTCTGGTTGGCAGCCTATTTAACAAAAAAAAGCAGTGTTTGCAGCTTCTGCCCACATTTTCTTTGGCAAATCTTTCTCATACAGCATACATCTCGTCATCTCCATAATAGTTCGATTTTTTTTCTCACTTACGCCGTTTTGTTGTGGGGTGTAAGGTACTATAAGTTGGTGCTCAATACTAGCTTCTTCACAGAATTTGTCAATGACCTTATTTGTGTATTCCGTCCCATTGTCAAACCTTATCTTTTGCATCCTGCAACCACTTTGATTCTCCACTAATGCTTTATATTTCCAGAATATATTAGCAACTTCAGATTTGGACTTAAGAAAATAAATCCAGCAAAATCTGGTATAATCATCGATAAACATAATGTAGTACTTACTACTATTTAAAGATGATGTTTTCTGAGGTCCTCCAACATTTGTGTATACTAGTTGCAGCTTGTGTGTTGCTCTCCATGTTGTTTGAGGAAAGGGTCTTCTAACTTGCTTGCCATATTGATAGGCCACGCAATCTGCCAGTTTTTCTTCTAGCAACGACACACCTTTTACCAGGTCATGTTTTTGCATATATAAAAGTCCAGCATTATGGAAATGCCCAAGCCTTTTTATGCCATAATTCTGCATCACTTACAATGCTGAAAAATGCTATTTGCTCCTCCTCCATTAGATTTAGAGCAAAGCTTTTTGCTCTCATTTTTACTTTGAATACATCTCTTCCTTTTACATCTTTGATCAAGCACCAATAGTCTTCAAATATAACTTTGAAGCCTTTTTTAACTAGCTGTCCAACACTGAGCAAATTTTGGTCAATATCAGGCACATAAAGAACGTCAGTAATGTACCTTAAACCTGCCAAGTTTTCTATAGCCATAGTTCCTTTACCCTTTATGGGTATAAATTCACCATTTCCAATTTTTACTTTGGAAATGTTAGTTTTATCCAGCTTTGTAAATAGCTCTCAGTCATTGGTCATATGATTTGTGCAGTTGCTGTCAATTAGCTAGGAATCGCTAAAGCTGTTGCTTGTTGCGAAGCATGTTGCAACAAAAAGTTGCTCTTCTTGATGTTGCTCAATGGTAGCTTTTGCCTCCTCCTGTTTTTGTGACTTGCAAATCTACTCCATATGTCCAGTCTTTCCACATTTCCTGCACTTGACATCAGGTCTCCACCAATACTTTCTTTGTGGATGGTTTATCTTTTTGCAGTGTGGACAAGGTGGATAGCTTTCCTTGTTTTTATTGTTATTGCCTGTCTTGTTGTCTTTCTTATTGTTGTTGTTCTTCTTATCTTTATCTCCTCCTGAATTTTCTGCCTTTGCTTGAAGTGCACCTTCTACAATTTCTTCTTTTCTCATCATTCTTCTTTGCTCTTGTGCCTGCAATGCATTCACTAATTCTGCCAAGGATATACTTGACAGATCCTTAGATTCTTCTAATGAAGAAATTTTAGACTCATACTTTTTAAGCAAAGTTACAAGAATTTTTTGCACAATCTGTTCATCAGAAAAGTCCTTGCCAAGTAGCCTTACCTTGTTTACTATGCCCAGCAACTTATCGGAGTAGTCTTTAATAGTTTCTGTCTCCTTCATTTTTAGCATTTTGAACTCCCTGATCAAGTTGAGTACTTGCATATTTTTGGTTCTTTCATTACCTTGGTATTCCTTCTTAAGGTAATCCCAGATATCCTTTGCTGATTCTAAGTTCATGACTCTTGTAAATATAGTGCTTGAAACAGCAGAGAATAGGCAGGCTTAAGCTTTGGACTTCCTGGTCTTCTTCTCTTTATGGGTCTTGAGCTGTGTCATTGTGGGGTTGTCAGGCAATGGAGGAATATCATAGTCTTCTTCTATAGCTTCCTAGAGATCCAATGCTTCAAGATAGATTGTCATTCTAACAGCCCAGGCTTGATAGTTGTCACCATCAAAAATAGGCAGTGGAACATTTAAGAAATTCGATGATGTAGACTCCATCTCATGAAAGGTGTTGTGTTTCTGGTTTTGTATATTAATTCACTCAACTCACAGGTCCCTCAAGAAAAATGCTCTGATACCAATTTGTTGTTGTATAGCAAAAACTCAGAATAACTTTTATTTATTCACTGTACTGCTCTTTATATAGAGCTGAAACATAACAGAAAGCAAAAAAATATTAATTCAAAATCATGTCTAACAGATTCCTGATTGATTCCTGATATCAAGCCATAACAGAAATATGCAACAAAAAAAATAAAAACTCCTAAAGATCCGATCTGTTGACCGATTATTCTGCCATAATTTTGCAACCTAAGGCACATTTTCAACACTCTAAGTAGTTCTCTAAAATGTTGAAACTTGTTTCTTGGAAGTGCCTTTGTGAGAATATCTGCAACTTATTCTTCAGACCTGCAAAACATGAATTAAATTTCACCTTCTTCAATGGCTTCTCTAATGAAATGATGCTTGATAGCAATATGTCGAGTACGACTATGATGAATTGAATTCCTTGCCATAGCAATAGTTGATTTATTGTCACAAAATAATTTGGTTTCTTCTTCTTGTTTCTCTCCAACATCTTCAAGAATTCTTCTCAACCAAATAGTTTGTGATGTGGCCAATGCAGTTGAAACATATTCAGCTTCAACGGATGATTGAGCAATTAATTGTTGTTTCTTAGATGACCAACTAAACGCACCTGAACTAAGAGAAAAAATATAACCCGAAGTACTCTTCATATCATCAATGCAGCCACCCCAATCAGTATCATAAAAGCCTTGTAATTTCGGCTCAACATTTCTTCCAAACTTCACTCCAAATTTGATTGTGCCCTTTAGATATCTTAACAGTCTCTTTGCTGTCATAAGATGAGTTTGAGATGGACTAGACATAAATCTTGACAATAATGAAGTAGCAAACATAATATCAGGTCTTGTGGCTGTCAAGTAAAGCAAATTTCTAACTAAGCTTCTATATAAAGTAGCATCAACTTTCTTGTTACCATCTTCTTTCATGAGCTTCTAATTAACAACAAGGGGAGTCTCCATTGGTTTGCAATCTTGTATACCAAATTTCACCAAAACATTTTCAACATATTTCTTTTGACAAATAAATACACCATCCTCATCTTGATAGATTTCCATGCCAAGAAAATAATGTAGCAATCCCATGTTACTCATTTCATATTTCTTCTTCATTTCTTTCTTGAATTTTTGAATCATTTTCTCATCATTTCCAGCAAATATCAAATCATCAACATATAAAGCAATAGTGAGAATTTTGGAATTACCTTGTATCTTGACATACAAGGTTGATTCACTCTTGCTTTTCTTGAAACCTTGTTTCATGAAATAATTGTCAATCTCACTATACCATGCCCGAGGTGCTTGTTTTAGCCCATAAAGAGCTTTCTTCAATCTATACACCTTGTCTTCTTCACCTTTTAAGACAAAGCCTTCAGGTTCTTCAATATAAACTTCTTCCTTTAATTCTCCATTCAAGAATGCAGCTTTGACATCAAGTTGGTGCAACAATCAACCTTTTTGAGCTACTAAAGCAATAAGCATTCTAATGGTGTCTAATCGAGCAACCGGTGCAAATATTTCATTGAAGTCAATTTTGTGCTGTTGTGCATACCCTTTTGCCACCAATCTTGCTTTCTTCTTGTTAAGTAAACCATCGAAATTCAACTTTACTTTGTAAACTCATTTTACACCAATAACCTCCTTCTTCTGTGGTCTTTCAACTAGCTCTCATGTATTGTTCTTCTCAATAACTTTGATCTCCTCTTCCATTGCTTTCTTCCAATCTTTTTCCTTGATAGCTTCATCAATATTTTCAGGTTCTAAGACACAAAAGTTGCATCTTGCATAAACATCACTCAAACTTTTTGTCTTCCTCCAATTAGAGCTTAAACTTGGAGAAGATGAGCTTGCACTTGCACTTGAATTTGGTGAAGGCCTTGGAGATGTTGGTGGACTTGAACTTGGACTTGACTGTGATGAATTTGGACCTTCACTTGCTAAATTTTCTTCTTCTTCTTCAATAATAACAAAATTTTTCTCAACTCTTCCTTGCTCTCAATTCCAAGAAGCATTCTCATCAAACATGGCATCCCGGCTAATGATGATTGAGTTCTTCTTCAAACTATACAACCGGTAGCCTTTAGACTTTGAGCTATAGCTAACAAATATGTATTTTTCACTTGTTTCATCCAGCTTTGTTCTTCTTTCTTTTGGAATTTGAGTATACCAAATACACCCAAATACTTTGTAGTGATTCACTGAAGGCTTCATTCTACTCTGTGCTTCAATTGGAGTTTCATTCCAAACGGCATTTGTTGAACTTCTATTTAACAAGTAAACAGTCATATATACAGCTTCAGTCCAAAATCTTTTAGGTAGTCCTTTCTCATGCAACATACACTTGGCAATTTTCATCACTGTTTGATTCTTCCTTTTAGATACTCCATTTTGTTGAGGGCTATAACCAATTGTAAGTTGCCTTTCAACACCTTCATCTTCACAAAATTGATCAAATTCTATAGAGTTGTACTCTTTGCCTCTATCACTTCTCAAGATTTTGATGTAATATCCACTTTGTTTCTCAACAAGATTCTTAAACTTCTTGAATATTGAAAAAACTTGAGACCTTTCACTCAAGAAATAAACCCATGTCATTCTTGTAAAATCATCAATGAAGAGAATAAAGTACCGATTTTGGGCATGAGATAGAGTTCTCATTGGACCATAAACATCGGTGTGAACAAGCTCCAAAGGCTCCTTAGCTCTCCATGCAACTTCTTTTGGAAATAATTGTCTATGATGCTTCCCAAGAGCACACCCTTCACAGACACTATGATCTTCATCAATTTGAGGCAAACCATAAATCATGTTCTTTTATTGAAGTAACTTGAGGCTATGAAAATTCAAATGACCCATTCTTCTATGCCATAGGCAAGAATTTTCCTTCACATTTGCTGCCAAGGCAACACTTGCAGCATACTTGAATGTAAAGGAAAAACGTCTATTCCTTTCCAACTTGATTTTGGCTACCACTTGACTATGTGAGCTTCTATCAAAGATTGTGCAGCAATTTCTTTCAAAATGAACTAAGTATTCATGCTCTACAAGCTGTCCAATACACAATAAATTTTGCTCCACATCTGGCATAAATAATACATCATGAATGAGCTTGGCTCCTCTCTTTGTCTCTACGCAAATTATTCCCTTTCCTTGTGCATTCACTAAAGTACCATTTTCCATCTTCACTTGAGAATTAATGGAAGAATCCCTGTCAACAAAAATAGCCTTGTCACCGGTCATGTGATTGCTACACCTACTATTAAGAAACCAAATATCATTCTTTTACTCGGAAGCAACTTGACAAGCATAGAACAAGTTTCCTTCATCTTTCTTCTCTTCATGGTAGTTTGCTTACTGATTATTTCTCAATCTATAATTCTTTGAAATGTGACCAAACTTTTGACAATTCCGGCATTGAATCTTCCCTTTGTGCCAACAATCTTTCTCAGCATGATTGAACTTCCCACAAACACCACACTTAAGAAAATTTTTAGCGGCTTGTCTTTCTTGAAAATCATATCTTCCTCCTCTTGAGTTTCTACCTCTTCCTCTACCTCTTCTATATCCATGTCTTCCTCCTCTAAAACTTTTTGCTCCTTTTTGTTCATTATTGTCATTACCTCTAGAACTCAAGTTCAGTTTTGATTGAAAGGCACTCTCAATAGATTTTTGATCAAAGTATCTACTCAACCTTTGCTCAAAATTCTTCAATGAACCCATCAACTCTAAAGCTGTTAGAGTTAAGAGATCCTTTGTTTCTTCAATAATAGACACAATAGCATCAAATTTCTGAGGTAAACTAACCAAAATCTTCTCTACAATTCTTTTATCATTCACTTCTTTACTATATGTTCTCATTTGATTCACTACTTCCATTACTTTTGAGAAATATTCCTTTATATTTTCAGATTCTTGCATCTTCAAATTTTCTAAATCTCTTCTAAGATTTTGAAGGGCTACAACCTTTACCTTAACATCTCCTTGAAATTCCTTTTGAAGAGTATTCCAAGCCTCCTTTGATGTTGTTGCTATCATGATTCTTGAGAACAAATCATGAAATTCCTTGTTGAATAAAGGAGAGAACTGAAGCATCTCTTCTTCTTTTCTCCTTGAGTTGCTTTTGTTGCTCCTTTAATAATATTACTGATTCATTGGGTTTTTTGAATCCATCTTTTACCATTTTCTATAAATTCTTTGATCTAAGGATTGTCTTCATCTTGACACATCAATAATCATAATGAGTGCCTAAAAAAATGGGAATTGATGGTTGTAAAGAACTTAGATTATTTGTTGCTACCATGGTTATCTTCTATAAGAAAATCCTCTCTTTTGAATCAAGCTCTGATACCAAATTATGTTGAATTTTGAAGGCTAACAGAGTACTAAACACTCAGAAATTTTTTAGGAAGGAAGAGGAAGAGTTCTATTCCTTCTTATCATTCATTTTTTTTTTAATATGGTACATTGATAGAGGGCAGTTTTCAATGACTTAACTGTAGCCATTTACTTGGGACTACAAAAGACTCTTTAACTTCTCCTAATTAACACAAATGCATAACTAAAAAGCATAGGATTAAACTAAAAAGTGCTGTAACAGCACATTACATATCAACAAAAATAAAAGGTTACCATAACAAGGCAGTCTTTTTGTTTCTTTCTAACATTCTCTCGTTTTTGTTTGCACTGACTGTAACTGCTGCGGCTGTGCAGAGCTGGTCGGGCCGAACGACGGCGGCGGGATCAACGCGAGCCAAGCCGATCCCACCGGAGGAGTCAGCGACATCCTGCAGGCCGGTCCATCCACCGGCACCCCGGTCCCTCCCTTCGGCGCCGCCCCAACCGCCGCGGCCCCTGCTACACAGCCCCAGGTCAACCTCCGGGAGCAGGATCGTCACTTGCCGATCTCCAACGTCATTTGTATCATGCGCAGAGTCCTGCCGATGCACGCCAATACTTCCGACGACGCCAAAGAAACGATCCAGGAGTGCGTCTCGGAATACATCTCCTTCATCACTAGCGAGGCCAACGAGCGTTGCAAGCGGGAGCATCGCAAGACCATCACTGCCGAAGACGTGATCTGGGCCATGGGAAGGCTGGGCTTCGACCACTACGTTGCCCCCCTCAGTCTCTACTTGCAGCGCTATCGCGAGAATCAGGGCGACCTTCGCAGCGGCCTCCACGGTGAAGATTTTCCGATCATCAAGCACCGCCACCGCCCCCCGATCACGGACACCGTCAGCGCCCCAGTGCACCATGCGCAGCGGCTCCAAATACGCTCGTCGATGCCACCGCTGCAACTGCCGCTGCCGCTGCCACCGTCACCTTCATCAAGCCTCAACGTGCCACCATCTGCGCCACCTCCTCCCATCAACCATCTCCTTGAACAAGGCTCTGAAGCAGGCTACTTTCGCAGGACGTATGGGGGCGGCAGTGGTGCCGGGACAAGCAACTCCGAGGCTCCACCCATGCCTGACTTCTTTCCCTAGAAGCCCTCAACTATTATATATGGTCATAGCACATAATATTAGTATGCAAAATATATGGTAATAAGTGATGGGAGAGCAGGGATGAAGGCCTTCTTTGAGGGATTAGTCACGAAGAACAGAAGGTGGACGAGCTTTTTTTTTTTTTTTTTTTCTTCGGCTTTTTTAACCGGGCTTTAGCTGTTATACTCGGGGTTTGTTGGGAAGGGTTTGGGAGTGGAAACTGTGGGAAGAGGGTGATGAACATGCATGATTTTGTGGGGTGTGGTCGATCTTCTGGTTTGATATATGGTATTGTGATGTTTGTAGACTCTGTTGTTCTAAATTTTCTTGTAAAAGAAGAGCATCTTCAACACTCGCAGTTTGAATTCTTATAAGGAATGAAGATAGCTTGTGTGTCTCTTTGCCCTTGTCTGCATCTCTCCGTTATGGTTTTGTTCTACCTCGTTTCTATCGGGGATGGAGCTTTCGTCCAAGTTACTTCCAAGTGGAAGGAAATTGTTCAACCGAGACAATGTTTGTTAGGTTAATTTGGCACCTCTCTTCTAAGGACCTGCACTTGGAGAAGGCGCACGGTTCTCTATGCAAGGAGTAATGTTTGGTGGACTATACTACAAGATAACTTTAAAGAAATAATTAATATATCATACGTTTCATTAGCATGATACCGTCTGAATCCAGAAAATGTAAAATCCAAGTGTCCTTAATTGGTGCAACTAGTGCCATGTTGAAGAAAAATGATTATCATGTGAGGTGGACTATAAGACTTAGCGTTATGTCCAATTTTGTAAGGATTGCCACAACATGCCATACTTAGGTTGATAATTTTATGGAATGAACAACTTGCTACGAAATGAATGTAGACTATAAGACTTAATCTAATAAGAAAAATGATTATAATGTCTTCTTGTTTTTATGGTACCGTGATGATTGGAGACTCTATTTTTCTAAATTTTCCTAAAGGGCATCTTCAGATCTCGTAGCTAGAATTGATACAAGGAATGAAGATAACTTATGCGTTTCTTGGTCCTCGTCTTCATCTCTCTTTCATGGTTATGTACTATCTCGTTTCTGTTGCGAATGAGATTTCGCCAAACTTACCAGCCTACACGTGGAAGGAAAGTTATTCATCCAAAACAATAGTTGTTAGATTGGTTTGGCACCTCTCTTCTGAGGGCCTGCACTTGGAGAAGGTACACGGTTCTCTATGCATAAGTGTAATGCTTGGTGAACCAGTCCACAAGATGGCTCTAACAAAATAATTAATATATCAGTATGGCATCCTCTGAATTCATCAAAAGTAAAATTAAAGTATCTTTATTAGGCAGAAGTAGTGCCAGGATTCGCATGACGTGGACTATAAGACTTTATCTTATAAATTGGCGTGTCGAATAACATGACTCTATATAACAACATTGCTAACAGCTCTGATTTCAGCAACCCACTACAGTTCTCTATGCACAGAATGTTGCTTGATGGACCGGAGAATGAGATGAGTTCAATGACAAAGTCAACATATCATACCTTTTCGAGTAGCATGATAAAGTGGCCTATCAAATTTTATTGCTCTTTATATAACAGCAATTTTCGGGGCTGTGACTTCAACGACCCACTATCCTAAGTAGATGCTAGAAGGGTCAAATTTGGATCAAAATCTTAGCTTTAAGCCCAGTGGGAACAATGTACAAATTGACTTGTCTTGTCTCATAGGCATAGCTCAGTTAAATCCTACGAGCTGTGTCACAACTACACATTTTTTTTTTGACTGAGGTGTCACAACCGCACATCGAGATAATAAGCTTAACTGCTATTATCTGAGCCGAGCTCCTCGGGGCCCTCATTGAGGAGATGAGCTCGGCCCTCGAGGTAGAGTTAACCACCATGTGGGGCCTAGATGCCAAGAGTTATCCCAACTCGATGATGCTAGTTAAGCTCTGGGCAAAGCAACAACTCCCCTGCAAAAACAAAGAGGTTGGTGACTTGAGACAATGGCCTCCTCTAACACTTGGCATGGCCTCTGGTCTCATATTACCTGCTAACAAAAGGAACTAAATAAAATTTGTTTTAAGCCGTTACCTCATAATAGCATCACTTAGATGCGTTATGGGTGCATGCTTTCCTGGATTATGTGCCACTTGAAGTCTTCGTTTGGTTCAACCACACGAAAGAGTCAATCAACATCACTATCTGGTCATCATGCATGTGAGTCCACTGCATGATAGCTTTGTTTCTATATAGCTTCCTTTCTATATAGAATACACACACATACAGAGAGAGAGAGAGAGAAAGATATATATATATATATATATATATATACACACATACATACATATATACATATATAAATACATACACACACATACACCTATATATACCTATATATATACACACATACATACATGCACACACACATATATATATATAGACACACACATAGTTTTCAAATTTTATCAATATCTTTGTCTGTAATAGAATTGGGTAAGGATAACTTTAATTAAGATAATTTAACAAATAGAATAGGATAAAATGCAACTAGGGCTGATTGGGTGTTGGTCACAAGAGAGAAAAAATAACCTCAAAATAGGAGGATAAATTGTACCATGCTTTTGGCTACATATATGGATGGTACTATAAATAATGAGAAGTCAAAAAAAAAAAAAAATTCAACCTAGCTAAGAAATATCAAGAGAGAGTTACGAGGTCAGTTTCTCGGCAACATTTAGGTGACATCTCTCTCCTTTCATTAAAAAAATAAAAAATAAAAACATGATGATAATGATTTGTTCTGCAAGTCACAGGGTGCCTTCGCGTCAGGTTCGTGACTCAAAAAAAAAAAAAAGAAAAAAAAAAGAAAATTAAAAGAAAAGAAAAAGAACTTGCTTAAAATCTAGCATTCTGTTGTTTAATTTAAAATTAAAGAAGCTGGTCAGGTAGGAGAAGGAAAGCCGACGATTCAGAAGAGTTATGACGTAGGTCAACTCCTTTTTTGTTATTATTATTTAATCCGAAAGAAAAAGTGAAGCCTGAACTATAACCATTAATATCCATTGGAAGGATGAAACAGGACAAAAACATGACACATGTCCGATAGGGACATGCTGCTGCTGCTGCTGCTGCTTTTTTTTTTTTATTTTTATAAAGAGAGAGAGATAAGGGGATGGAGGAATGCCTTCCATATAGCTATGCCATGCTCACCGTGAAAGTTATATAATAAGTGAAGATAAAATAGAAAAGTTCAGAAACATGAGAAAAGCTAATGTATGACAAAGGATCTCAAGATGCTGGAATAATATTATTCAGAAGTATTGGATGTACAATAAATTTTGAAGGAGTTTGAATATTTTTCAAGCAAGTTTTAAAAATAGTATATGCTTTATTGAATTAAATTTTTATGTTTTTAATTGAAAGGATAAATGCACAAATTTTATAATAGATTCAAATTCTACGGTAAAGATGAAATTATCCAATAGTTATATTGTGTATTTAGGAGTAGTCAAAGGTATAAAGTGTGCATTTAGGAGTAGTCAAAGGTATAAAGTATGCGAGAAGATAGCATTTCCCTATCCTTCAGTAACTTTAATAACTCACTATCCTAACAACTCCATTTTAGGTCCTACCGCATACTGTATTATCCAATATGGCTTTGCCTTTGTTTTTCAGTGCTGCAATAATGATCTCAAGCTAGATTTTGCATCAAGATAGACTCTCTCCCTCTAATGTTTGACAGAATATTTTTTTATTTTTATTTTCTACCTTTATTTTTTAAAAATAATTTTTATTTTTTATTTTTAATCTCTAAAAAATATGTTTGATATATGAAAATAAAAATTATATTCTATTTTTTTTATTTTCATCATTAGCAATATCTTTTAAAAGGATAAAAAGGTAAAAAAATAAAGATGACACCATTCAGTTTCATGTTTTTAAGTTTTATCTTTTATTTTCTATTCACTTTTTTATTTTGATGGAACACATTGGAATATTTTTAAACTATTTTTTTATTTTTTATTTTTTTGAAGTTGCATTTCTTAAAAACTACTTTGATTTTTACTTATCAAATGCATTTTTATTAGTATTTTTTATTTTCTATGAAAATAAAATGAAAAATAGAATTACTCTCCCAAAAAAAAATCTATTTTAATAATTAATATTTTTTAGTGTTATAATAATATCTTAATATTTTTAAAATAATTTATATTATAAATTAATGAAGGGTAGGTGGAATTGCGGAGGCAAATTTGACCAGATGCAAACTCTCTCTGCTGTGCTTATTCTCAAATCATTCAGCCCTTATTTTCTTGTCCTTAAAATACATCCAAATAAAAAAAAAAAAAATTATAATTATTACATGAAGTAAAAAATTCAACCATTAACGGTCAATTTCGATTAAATCTTTGAGCCCCACCTGGGCCACGCTATCAAAGCCGCCGAGCGGCCATAGCTCTTTATTGCAAAAATAAAAACTTATCACCACGGGGCAATATTTTTTTTTGTCATTCTCTCCCACTTTTGACGTCGCCTGCACTTTGCTGTCTCGCGGTCTTCCCCGGCTTTCTTCGGTCCTCCGCAAAGGAGGCGCAGGTCGTCGCTTATTAAGCCAACCCGATTTCCGTCGAAAATTTTCGAATCTTTCTGACGTGGCAGCCGATAACTGGCCACCTGTCCTCGTGGAAAACAAGCCGGTCATGTTGCCTTTTTCAGCGCTCGGTGGCCGAAAAAGATATTAACGCCTGTTCAGCTCTCTAACACCCGGAGCCTTTTTTTTATAAATAGGATGAAAAATTTTTTTTTTAACAAATTCAGGGTGAGAACGAAATTATTTGTAAGAAAGGGGTTAAAGTTAAAAACGCCATTTCAAATGGTGTTTTTCTGATAAAAAAAATACCACATCAGTGCCAGCGGGGCTGGCACGGTGGCAACTTAAAAATGCCACTCAGAGTGGCGTCTTAAAAAACGCCACTCAGAGTGGCGTATTTCAAATGCCACTCTGAAAAAAAACGCCACTCTCAGTGGCGTTTTTCTCAATTTAGCCTCCTCCTCCCCCTCCCCCTCCTTCCTCCTCCCCATCCCGAGACCCCACGGCGACCACCCGAGCCCCCGCCCCCGCTCCGGTCCGCGCCCGAGCCCCCGAGCCCCCCCCGCCGGTCCGCGCCCGAGGCCCGAGCCCCCCCGGCACCCCGAGCGCACCCCCACCCCCCCCCGCCCCGGTCCGCGCCCGAGGCCCGACCCCCCCCCCCCCCCGAGCGCACCCCCTCGCCCCGGTCCGCCCCCGAGGCCCGAGCCCCACACCCCGCCCCGAGCGCGCCCTTCCCCTCCCCGAGCCCCACCCGCCCGCCCTCCGCCCCCGCGCTCGAGGCCCGAGCCCCACCCCCCCCCCCCCCCCCCGGCCCCCTCCCCGGTCGGCACCCTCCCCGAGCCCCACCCCGCCCGCCCCCGCCCCCCTCCGCACCGTCCCCCGAGCCCCCCTTGCCCCGGTCCGCATCGTCCCCCGAGCCCCCCACCCCGATCCGCACGCTCCCCGGGGCGCCCTCCCCGGGTCCGCTCCCGGTCCGCACTCGGGCCGACCAGTCCCCCGAGCTGCCTCTCTCTTGCGCGCACCCAAGCACCCTCCCTCTTTCTCGTGCGAACCCACCCGGTCCCCCTCTTCCGCACCCGAGCAGTCCCCCGTGCTCCCTCTCTCTCGCGGCCTATCCCCTTCTCGAGCCGGTGGTTTTCCAAGGTAATTTTTTTAATTTAATTAAATTATAAAAATTTAAATATGCTTAGTTGCTAGTTGCTTCACATTCATCTTTATGATAAAGAAATTGATAATTGAAACAATAATATTTTTAGTTCAAGTATATCAGTTAATCGTGATAGAAAAATTTAAAAATCAGTAAATTTATGTATCGGAAAAAATAAGTAAAGGTTAGTTAGCTTTTCCAGAAAAAATTACATTGTTTGATAAGTAAAAAAAATTCAATGAGCATGAAAAAATTAAATGAGCATTATCTATATTATCAGTCATGATCTATATTACTTGTTATTATCAGTGAAAAAAAAAAATTCTTATGTGATGTTTTTACTTGTTTTGACAGAGTAGTACGAGATGGCTCATAATGTTTTACATCCTGGGCCTCGCGATCCTAGTGTTCTCACTCTGCAAGCCTCGCATAGATCAATCAAAATATTTGAGGGCGAGGTATGCATTATTGATCGATGATTCTTAATTAGTTAGCATGCGTTTATGTTATTTATATGTATTATTGCAATGAATTTGTTACAGGAATTACCGGTGTTTAGATGCCGTCGACATGACACGCAGATATGGAAGGAGACACCGGGCATGGCACACCCACGAGTGCAATATTATTTGGAGCAGGTTGGCATGTATGGCATATATCAGATAGGCCAGATTCGACTCGATGTCGGCCTTATTTCTGCACTTATTGAGAGGTGGCGGCAGGAGACCCACACATTTCATCTTCCATTTGGCGAGGCGACAGTCACACTACAGGATGTCGGTATTCTGAGTGGTTTACGGATTGATGGGTTAGCGGTTACTAAGCTAGATCCGCGGTATATATTGGAGCAGTGGCAGGATATATTTGTGAGGTTGTTTGGGGTTGAACCCCCTGCCGAGGCATTTTCTAAAGGCCGTTTCCGCTTATCATTCTTCGATCAGTTCTACCGAGACTTCCACTTGGACGATGATGTAGATGATGAGGTTGTCCAGCAGTTTGTGAGGGGACAACTTCTCCAAATTATAGGTGGAGTCATCCTTCCAGATACATCCGGATATTTAGTAAAGTTGATGTATGTGCCTCTTTTAGAAGACTTGGGAGCATTTGCTGCATATAGCTGGGGTTCTGCTACACTTGGCGGTTTGCATCGGCACTGCTGTCGCGAACGCAGCCCTACTCAGACAGAGATAGGAGGATACTTGCCCTTGCTACAGGTAAACAGTTGATTATATCGATTGAGTTTGGATTTTTTTCTTTTCTATTGTTTACTAATATCGAGCATTATTCGAACGTTCAGATATGGGCATGGGAACGATTACCTATTTTTCGTCCCATCAGACTTGAGACTCCGGAGGCTAGACCTGCTGATGCAGATGATGCTTGGCACTTAGGTGCACCATGGGGGCATAGATGGAATGTGAGATTGAACCAAAAGAATGTCCCAACCCATACAACTGCGTGCCTATAGAGACCGATTCGACGTATTGGATGATAGTTCCCAACGGTATGACATAAATAAATTTCAAATCTATTTCCAATGTTAATTTTTTATTTTATGTAGGTAAGTTGTGGATTGATGATTTTTTTACATGCAGTTCATATGGTGTCCGTATACGTCCGAGATTTTCTCTATTTTGCCTCCAAGCTGCTTATTCGGTTCGGATATTTGGATGGCACGGACCCCACTTATTTGTTTTGATTTGGTGGAGTGGCATTTCCCGGACCGAGTGCTTCGACAATTTGGTTGCCGCCAGTCGATCCCATCACCATGCGATACGTCACTTCAGCTTCATCAGATAGATCGACGAGGGAGGGCACATTCCTCGTGGGATGTCATACACGCCACACATATTGCTATATGGAATGAGCGGCGTGAAAACATCATTATTGGGGAGCCTATTGCTGAGGGAGTCCCATTTACTCCTGAGTACATGGAATGGTTTAGGAGTATAACACGTATATGTATTAGCCGTTCCGAGTATCATACTGCGGGCTACGAAGGAGAAGGAGCTTCATTTGAATTCATGGTATTATTTTAAAATGATTATTTAATATCATTTATTCCTGAGTTATTATTTTTGTTATTTGATATTATATTGTCTTAAACATGCAGCATGAGAGGTTTCAAGAGTTGTCCTTGAACTTGGATCGAGTTATGCATTCGACATCGGAGGCCGAGCGGCAAAGGATTCATTTGGACATGAGGGCGATTTTAGATAACACTTTTTCTGTAATTGGCCATCAGCATGTGAGGAGTACACCTGCTGCGGCACGAGTTCATGAGGAACCGGCGATGGCACACGCATATGAGGATCCTGGGACGAGTAGATATTGTTATACACCATCGCCTTCTTACATGCCGTCGCCATATGCACACGATTTTTCACACATGGGGCATGCAGGTGAGGGTACATCTGGTAGTCATGATCAGAGGCCGTTGCTGATTACTGACATTGCTGATACGGATATTACTGAGGTTGGCGATGATGTCTCCCACTATTTTGGCGATATTGATATGACAGATACGATCCCCATGCAGGAGGGGGTCTCCCATGTGGTTGACGAGGGCCCTCGACCGATCGCGACATATGCGCGACGCTCTAGACGAGTTCGACGACCTCCTAGAGGGGGCTGTGGTACTTAAGCTATGTAAATAAACTAATTGTTGTAAAGACTTTTGTGTTTAATGTATTAAATATATTTCATCCATTGAGTTGTTTCTTGTATTGCTCAGATATTGGATAACTGGCCAGGTCTTTTTCAAATTTATTTAACTCTTTATAATTATCCAAGATCTCACATGATTGCATGTGCATCTTAAATTTGGTCATCCTATAAATAGGTGATGTTCTAATTACAATATAAATGTAGAACACAGTATAGCCATGTTAGCAAGATTTTGTGATCATGCTTCAGCTTAATACAATAAAGAAATAAGTCTGTAGTTAAATTCAAACAGATGATTACAATAAATCTGCACCTGCGCTTGCTTGACTCCTCCTCGTTTCAAACATCATTCCAAATCTCATTCCAATTGATACTTGGGTGTACACGGCTTTGTGGTACTTGGCTAGAGGAATTATAAACTCGAAGGGCACGCCACGAGCATATTTAGAGAAAATGATGCTCCAAGAATGAAAAAGACTCAAAAATACTACATGGGAAGGTTTGAGAAATTTAGAGTTGGGTATACCTCGATTGTAGTAAACAAGAAAAAGGATCGCAACTTGCCGCAGCATGAGCCGCAGCAGCAAGCACACCAATATGCATACTATTAGCCGATAGCACGGATGATGGCAATGTCTTTGTTTCTTGACGATTGGCACGTCTTACACCCAATAGTAGTTGTGACTTCTCATCCCTGTATAAATTATAAGCATTATTGCAGCGTCACTTATCAAAGATGCAGCTTACAACACCTTTCCAGCAGTTTGAAACACAAATTATGAATTCTTCAACTAATCCAACAAAGATTACAGATATCCCAGTCGATTTACAAAATTGACAGTTCCAACTAAAAAGCAATATTGGTGCGCATGTCACAAGGAAGATTGGATAGTGTGACAGTTGCATAAAGTTTTCTGAACAAATAGTCAAGTGTAAAACAGTGAATTTCAAACAAAAGTTATTATGTTGGAAATGGACTGGAAAATCATTCATGAAGTTTATCAGGAAGATGCAAGAGAAAATTAGCAAGAAGCTATGAAACTCTTTAATTGGATGGCTTTAGTATGGTCATTCCAAGATAATATGCTAGCAATAAAATAAAATCAAACAGGAAAGGATCAGAAAAAGATGGACAAATGTAAAAGAGAAAGCAAGAATTGTTGATAAAAACATTGCAAAGCATCTAGCAAAAGTTCACTTGAAAGAAGAAACAAGGAGTCAGGCAAGACAGATTTCCAACATAATGTTCATTGCCAACAATCTACATCAACTAAAATTTGTTAGCTCTAATTTGATCCCTGTGAACTTAAACACTGAGGCAATGGGTCCTATAAACTTTGAGGTGATAGGTGTTTTTTAAATGGAGTATAATTAAGGTCAATGATTGAATTCATTAGCACATAATTTTTAATCATATTGGATCCATAGGCCATGAAGTTTGCTAGGTCAATGATCAGCATTTGATGTGTTTGCAAATTAATTATTGATGCCGATAATATCAATATATTTTATATTTATATATATGGATTATATTTATAATACTAAAATAATATAAGCTATTTAAATAATATAAAATATAAAAAATTCATGCATGATAGAAATTGGGATTTGTAAGGTTTCATCTTTGTTTATAAGGATAGAATTTTTATCGGAACGAACATTCTGTGCATAAAAATTTTTTGGTATTATGTTATATTTGGGGCTGATAAAGATTGGGAAAAAAAAAAAAAAAACAACCTTGTAATTTTTGTTGTCTCTTTCGTAATTTTTGTTGTATGGTAAAAATGAGACTATATCAGACACTTGACATCCAAAGCATTTATTTTTTTAAGTATTATTATTAAAATAAGATATATTGGCATATCAAGTTGTCAACGTTACTTATCATGATAGATCATGCTCATTGAATTTTTTTTACTCATCAAACAATGTAATTTTTCCACAACAAGCTAACTAACCTTTTACTTATTTCTATCGATACATAAATTCTTTTATTTTTTAGTTTTTTTGTCATGATTAATCGATGTAATTAAACTAAAAATATCATTTATTATAAAGATGAATGTGAAGTTCTTAGTAACAAAGCATATTTAAATTTTTATAATTAAATTAAAAAAAATTTACCTTAGGAAACGGAGGACCGGCTGCTCGGGTGCGTGAGAAAGAGAGGGAGCCGGGGGGCTGCGGGGGTGGGTGCACGCTCGGGAGGGGACGGGGGGAGGAGATCGGGAGGGTGGGGTGCGGGGGCCGGGAGGGGGGACCGGGGGGCCGGGAGAGAAGGGGGGAGGGGGATGTGCACGGAAGGGAAGAAAGAGAACCGGGGGCCGGGAGAGAAGGGGGAGGGCGCCGGTGAGGGAAAAACGAGGGAGTGGAGGCTCGGGAAGGCCGTGAGGGGAGGTTGCACGGGTTGCACGGGAAGGCTCGGGAAGCGGGGGAGGGGGGCTCGTGAGGGGGGTTGCACGGGTTGCACGGGAGGGAAGGCTCGGGAAGCGGGGGGGAGGGGGGGTTGCACGGGAGGGAAGGCTCGGGAAGCAAGGGGAGGGGGGCTCGTGATGGAAGGGGAGTTACAAAAGAAACGCCACTTGGAGTGGCGTTTTCAAATACGTCACTCCGAGTGGCGTTTTGAAAATACGCCACCAGCGTGGTGCTGACGGGATTTTTTTTTTCCGAAAAAACGTCATTTGAAATAGCGTTTTTCACTTTAACACCATTTCTGTAAATAGTTTCGTTCCCACCCTGAATTTGTTAAAAAAAAAAAATTTTACTCTAATTATAAAAACAGCTCCTAACACCCGTCCTCTGTCTTCTTATAAATTAATTCTTTAGCACTGACTTAACGCTTGTGGCGGAGCAGGGATATCGAGGCCGTTCGCCGGCGGGATCAACGCGAGCCTGAACGGTCCTGCCGGAGGAGTCAGCGGTCTATCCGACGGGACGCCGATCCGACCCGGCGGCGCCGCCCCGACCGCCACCCAGTCCCGGGTCAGCTTCCGAGAGCAGGACCGTTTCCTGCCGATCACTAACGTCATCCGCGTCGTGCGGAAGGTGCTGCCGAGACGCGCCAAGATTTCCGAGGACGCCAAAGAGGCGATCCAGGAGAGCGTGTCGGAATACATCAGATTCGTCACTGGCAAGGCCAAAGAGCGGTGCCAGCGGGAGCAGCGCAAGACCATCACCGCCGAAGACGTGATCGGGGCCATGGGAAAGCTTGGCTTCGGCGACTACGTCGCCCCCCTCAATCTGTACTTGCAGCGCTACCGCGAGATTGAGGGCTACCAGGGCATCGGCCTCAGCAGCGAACATTTTCCGATCGTCAAGCACCGCCACCACCCCCAGATCGGGGACACCGTCGACGCCGCACCGCTCTGTACGCAGCCATTCCTAATACCCTTCTCAACGCTGCGGCCGCCAACTCCATCGACACTAATCATGCTACCAACTGTGCCATCTATTCGCACCGGAGCAGGCTACTTCCTCGGGTTTCATGGGGATGGGGACGGTGCCGGGACAAGCAACTCCGAGGCTGTGCCCATGCCCGACTTCTTTCCTTGGAATTCATCAAAGTCTCATTTGCGGAACTGGTCACAAAGAAAATAAGGTGACGAGCGTCGGTGCGTTTTACTTGTTTCCGGGAAAAAGTGATACTTGGATTTGTTGGGAAGAGGGTGGTGAACAAGTATTTTGGTATGTTGTCTTCTGCTTAATATAATGGTACTGTGATAAGTGAAGACCTTGTTGACTTGCTGTTCTAAATTTTCTAATAAAAGAAGAGCGCCTTTGCACTCGTAGCATGAATTGTTGTTACAACGAATGAAGATTAGCTTGTGCATTTCTTGGTCGTTTTTGGTATCGCTCTATTATTGGTTATGTACCATGCCATTTGTGTTGGGAAAAGGAGCTTTTCTCCAACTAAGGCGATAGGGTTTAGCTTAGTTTGGCACCCCTCTTCTAAGAGCCTGCACTTGTAGAAGCTCCATGGTTCTCACTTTGAAGGTGACACAATTATTACTAGAAACAAAGAAAACCAGGCGAATGAGTTAGGATTAGTGCTTGTAGGGTTTCTCTATGTAACGGACTCCTTATGTTCTCTCTATATAGTGTGATACATAGAGTTACACTTGTTCGACCATTCCATCAGATAAGTCTAGCAAAATAATTAATGTGTTATAATTTTCTTATTAATATGGCAACATCGGCATTCATGGAAAATAAAATTTAAGGTGCATCTCATGCCAGCTAACATCATTTCGAAGCAAAATGATTGTTAATGTCATTTGGTTAATAGCACTTATCTCATAAAATGAACCATGATATATGATTGCACTATATATAAAAACAATGGTCAGGATTATAGCTTTAACAAAGCACGATTCCTACAAATAAATAAATAAATAGAACAATAATAATTTCTCTATCCAGGTGCACTGTATCTGTCGTTTAATATATATGGTGCACATGAAAAGACTGATACCAAGAATAAAGCTCGGTAGACCAGTTATCAGATAAGTCTAACCCAACAATATATGTGCCACACTTTTCATATTAATATCACATCATTTATATTTATAAAAAAAATAAAATTTAAAGTGCATTGAATGTTAACTAACCTCATGTTAAAGAAAAGTAGTTGTCATATCATCTGGTATATAGGACTTATCTCTTAAAATAATCCGTCAGGCACCATTACTCAATAAGAAAGATCTTAAATCAATTTATATCTTTTTACAATCTTGAAAAATAAAACATCTCCACCAAAAGGCATATAGCGTTCCTGATTGCTAATATAATTTATCTCTGCAACTACTCATTTATCATTTAAGTACGTATGGAGATAAACATCCAACATGGCTAGCACGTCAAAAAAGAGGTCTCGAGTGGCTAGCATGTTAAAATTTACTTGTGAGAGTCCATAAATAACAAACGCATTGATGAAAGCTAGGCTGGGCCCAACCGTCAAGGGGCGCATAACTAGTGATTTGGTTCTGTCAGTGACAGAGCCACTATCAGGTGCCTTCTAATGGCACATGCCCGTCCATTAGAACAAAATAATAAAAAAAAGATTCCTCGATGCCTTCTAGAAGCCAACGAAGATGCCGAGTCTGAATCCGACTCTCTGACACACAGTGGTCACCCCACAGTCTGAAACAACTGGATGGAGCTTTCTCGTTAGTCAAATAAAAAGAGGAAAAAAAATATATATATATGAAGAAGACTTCAAGTTGAAGTCACACACACAAAAAAAAATAAAAATAAATAAATAAATATATATATATATAAAGAGAGAGAGTTTGATGGTGTCGATAAAGATTATGCGATAGAAGAGAATTAGATTTTACCTCTTTATCTTTATGCATATCTACTTTTGATTTTGGATGCAATAGCATTATTCTCTACTTAAGTTTTATATGTAATCACATTAAAAAAAATACATAATTTCACAGTGTAAATACAATAAAGCTTTTTTTTTTCTTTCTGTAGAGAAATGTTTTATAAGAGAGGGCAAGAGAGAGAGCTCAAAGTCGGAAGTGAAAGAAAGAATTTTTTTTTCCTTCAATTCTTTCAACGAAGAAGCGAAGAGTTGGGATCATGGGAGATGATTGAAATCATTCCCTTTAATTTTCCATGTAATAATCTCTTCAACCATTAGGTTGGGATGGGTCAGCCCATGAGTGCTCAATCCAATTTTCAACATTTCCCACTCGCATAGAATAAGCTCAATGTTATCTAACATATTCTCCATCTATTAAATTCTCCATTTCTATCTCTTCGAAGAAAATAACTTATGTAGTAAATAAATTGTGCAACCTACGAATACAACTACACTTGAGAGCTCAATACTATATGCCTATTGGGGATTACATAGAGAAAAAAAGAAATGAAATTATGTCTCGCTATACCTCAAACCCTTTTTGTTATATTAGTATATGCTTACTAAATCTCTCAAAAGCTATACTTGACTCTTTTTCTCATTATGTCTTCATAGTTGTAATCAAACCTCATAAGGTATTATAACCGATCGACCGACAAGTACATATGATCGATATAATCAAAAATTATCCTTCTGTCACCCTCATGTTTTATCCATTTTAAACTAACCAATTTTTCAGACATGTCCCATAAGGCTAAATTATTAGATCACCATCGAAAATATGTTAAAGTAGCATACACTAGTCTGTTACTTCAAAAATATAGTTGAAAGTCACATAGGGCATACAATAAGGCATACAAGTTTTTTTTGCCTTATAAGACTCACACAATGAGAAAATAAGGATTCATTCTCTTACTTCCTTGAATAGCCAAATAAAGCATATGCAAATACAAATTACATACTATTGCCCAGCTAAGCAACCCAAGAGGGAGGGGTGAATTGGGTTCTTTTTAAAATTTTAACAAATATGTGCAATATTTACAAAGCTATAAGAATGTGTGAGAGTGAAGGTCAAACTTAACACAAACAGCAACAGTGGAAGGCACACACAAACACAAGGATTTATAGTGGTTTGGTGCTAACCTTTGCACCTACATCCACTCCCCAAAAACTCCTTAAAAATTTTCTCCACTAATTGTTCTCCAACGATTACAACCTAACTTACTCAGCTAGCTTCTTATTTTCAGATACAAGGGAGCCTTTACAACCACCAATTAAGGCACATCCTACACAAGTTTCAACCAAGTTGAAACTCAACAGTTTATAAGGTGAAATAAATTCAGCAAGTGTAGCTCCTTAATGAGCAAATAAAAATAATTCAGAGTACTTCACAAATTTGAAGCTTTTCTCCCTTGAATGAGCTTCACTTCTTTGAATGCTGGAGTTAAGAGTACTTGATGAAGCTTCTGGAGTGGTTGGTGGGAGCTTTGAATAGGCTTCAAAGGATTTTTGAACTTCAGCAATAGTAATTTTTGAAAATTGGAACAGGCTGAAATTTCTTTGGATTTTATTTGGTAAATCTCTCTTTTTCTCACTTGTAATCCTTCAAAAATCCACTTAATCTCTTACTAATCCATCCCATTAACTTGTATTTATAGTTGGTTAAGGGATTGGACCATTGGAGTGGCCGTTTTCGAACGTTGGAATGTCAGAACTAGCTGTTGCAGAAATTTTCAGGGCGTTAGTCGGCTCTAGAGCCAACTAACCTGGGATATTTCCTATCCCAGATAAGGTTAGTCGACTCTAGAGCCGACTAACACAGTCCAGGTGACTATGGTTGCCACAGTAGTTGGCTCTAGAGCCGACTAACATGTGGAAATCTTCTGTATGACCACAGTAGTTGACTCTAGAGCCGACTAACATGGTTCTTCCACTGTTTAGTCACTTGTGCCACAGATTTAACTTGTTAGCTTGCATTTGGATCGGCTAATGGCTTCATTCTTCCATTCCAAGTTTCAGTAGTTGCCATGGAAGTTGACTAAAGTCTCAAAAACTTGAAAATTTATTCCACGGACTAGGAAACTCATTGAATCAAGGAAACTTGGTACCATAACTTTCACAACTTGAATTTTCTTCATTCGAGAACATTGCCAAAACATCTGAGATTCACTTAATCTGACCTTGAATCCTCCTTCTCAAATCTTGGGACTCTCTCTCTAGAACCATATACTCATTTTGAAGTTTAGAATCCATTTAGATACTCTTGGTAACTCTTGTATACCTGCATGTCACATTGATTCTATACCAAAATCATTAGTAACCTACTTAATTATTTTGTGATCATCAAAATCAATGCGAGGTCAACACATACTATGGTGAGATTCTCTTTCTAAAAGAGTGTATGATCTTTCATTCTTTATTACCACCATACAAGTCTTAGCCCAGTCATAAAATACGCACATGCTTCGAGCCTTTGTTCTTTATTAGCTCACTATTCAAAGCACCTAATAAAATACTTACAGCTAGCTTTATTTCAGGCTTACACGATTCATGGGTTATTGTGCCTGGTCTATATTATGTATAAACACACATGTGGTGACCTCATCTTGACCCCAATCAAGGGAACATTCTATTATTTATGTACTCAATGTTTTTAATACTTTCTCTTCACATTTACTTTCATAGTGTCAATGTACATAAAGTCTCATCTCAGCTCACTATCATTACGCTTGAGATGATCGCTTGTGTGAGAGAGTCGATTTATGCCTAATGACATACCTTTCATTCTTTTTATGCATTTGTTGGTTTCTATATTCTTTATTATTATTATTATTATAAAATGAAAAACATTCATATCATTTCATTGATAATAGAATATTTTACAAAAACAAGACCTAAGTGATCCAAGAAATAACATATTGCAACTTTTATAGTCCCAAAGATCCTACATGAGATAAGAATAAATCTTTAAGAATAGGCTTAGTGGAGAGATCTGCTATCATTAAATGTATGCAAATATGTTTTAGAATCACTTCTCTTTGCACTATAATGTCTCTTACAAAATTATTCTTAACATCTATATGCTTGGTCCTTCCATAATACTTTGGATTCTTTATAAATGCAATAAATATTTGACTGCCATAATGAACTATCACTGGTTTTGAAGCATTAGTGACAATTTCAAAGTTATTTAGAATTCTTCTCAGCCAAACTACCTCTTGTTCTATAGCTAAGCATGCTCTAAATTCAGCCTTCATAGAGGACAAAACTATGTTGGTTTGTTTCTTGCTACTCCAAGTGATAGAACACATAACCTAAAGTTGATTTGCACTCATTCAGATCTCCTACCCAATCAGCATCTGAATAACCCACTAAATACAGATCATTTTCTTGATAGCAAGGACAATAGTTAGTTGTGCTTTTGAGGTATCTAAAGATTCTTTTGACAACTATCCAATGCTTTTTCCCAAGATTGGAATGGAAACGACTCACTAGTCCTATGATTAACAAATATTGGGCTAAGTACACATCATCACATACATCAGAGACCCATTGATACTAAAGTAAAGAACATTGGCCATTTCTTGCTTTTCTACAAGATTTTGAGGAGATATTTTGAGACTAATGCCCTCACCTTTAGTAATAGGAGTCTTAGTTAAATTGTCATTACATAAATTAAATTGTTCAAAAATCCTTTTAATGTAAAGCTCTCATGATAGAGCTAAAAGTTTTGTAGAACGATTTCTGATTATTATCACACTAAGAATATAAGTGGCTTCTCCCATGTCCTTCATTTTAAAATTGAAGGACATTCATTTTTTACCGATAAGAACAAACTTCTTACTTTTTCCAGCCTATAGTATATCATCCAAATCAAGACATAAAATAAAGAATTTATCCTTATGCCATTTGACATACACACAGCGATCTTTGTCAATCTTCATAAACTCATAAGATGTTATAGCTTGATAAAATCTTAAATACTACAGCTTGAATGATTGCTTAAGGCCATATATAAATCGTTGAAGCTTGCAGACTTTGCACTCTTGATCCTTGATAATGAAACCTATTGGATGTTTCATATACATTTCCTCGTCCAGCTCTTCATTAAGAATTGTAGTCTTTATATCTATCCGATGCAAATCTAAATATAGGTATACGATAATGGCTAGAATAAGGCATATAAAGAGAAACCTAACAACAAGAGAAAATGTTCTCTTATAATGTATACATTCTTATTGGGTATAGCCTTTTGCAACTAACTGAACCTTATATCTTTTTATGGATCTATTTGCCTTATGTTTGACCTTTAGAATCTACTTATTCTTGATTACCTTATGGTCAAACGATAGATCCACTAAGTTCCAAACATGATTTGTTCCTATTAACTCGAACTCTTTTTTCATTGCTTTCTTCCAATTTCCCTTAGCAAGACGTAATAGAAATTCATGACTTGTCTTAGGCTTAGCATCATCATGTGGAGTAATCATGAAAGCTTCCCCTTCGATCTCAAAATGATGATGGGTTTTTTCTATTGCTTCAATGCAATTATGATTCTTGTGAGATAGATTGATTATGTAATGTGTCACTTCCACTAAGATCAATTGGTTGTGGCACTTTCTTTTGTGTCTCAACATACTGATTAGATGCACTACACAAATTAGAATTTTTCATTTTATAAAGTAAAACTCTTTTATCTATCTCATCTCTGCTAGAAAAAATGTTCTTCAAGAATGTAACATCTCATGACTCAATTTCAGTCATACCACTACCATCTACTTGTTCATCTATGAAAAACCTTTGGAATATTCTAAGTATCGAATAAACGTATATTTCTTTTCTCTAGGTCCAACTTTCCCATATTTATGGGAAGGATCATGAACATAAGCAGTTGACTCCTAGGGTCATAAAAGGTATAGGATAGATTTTCTACCTGTACATAACTTAAGAGTAGTAGATGTAACTGATTTAGATGGCACACGAATAACTATATAGGTAGTAATTAGTAAAGCATCTCTCTAATAGAAGATAGGAAGGCTAGCTATGCCATCATTGACCTAATCATTTCTAATATTATTCTATTTCTTCTCTCTACAACCGTTTTGTGGTGGAGTGCTAGGAATAGTTAACTATCTTTCTATACTTTTTTCATCATAAAGCTATTTAAGTTGCTCAAAAAGATTCTCACGCCCTCAATCAATCCTTTATGCTTTTATTCTTTTGTCTTATTGATTCTCAACCAAAATCATATATCGTCCAAAGCAATCTAATGCTTCTGACTTATAGGAGATTAAGTAGACATGAGTAAAATATGTATAGTCATCTATAAATGTGATGAAATATGAGGAGGCTTCATGCCTTGCCCCTACACTCATTAGTCTATAGATATCAGAGTGAATCAATTGTAATAGAAATTCAACCCTAGTGCCTTTACCAAATAGTTTTCTAATTATTTTTTCTTGCTAAATAATGTTATTCTTTTCGGTGTTATGTTCGTGCTTCTTCCCATACATGGTAGATTTTATGCAAGTCTTGAGAGATTTTAAGGACCTTAGGGAGCCTACTTAATGGAGTCTTTAGTCTTGATATGTTTTAAGGGATTGATTTGTAAATTTTTTGACTTAAAAAAGCCATCTGTCATCAAGGTAGTAACCTAGTAGGTATTCTTTATTATTTAAATTTAGTTTCCCCTAGCTTACTAGTTTTCAAAGTTAATTCTATTGCTTTCTTACTTCTAGGTTTAAATCTAATCTTGTTTAAGCTAATCATTCCTTATTTAGAATCATTATTTCTTCCACTTTTTTCACTCTGAAGTTAACATCAAGCCTTCTAACATGTATATGCATGTCTTTTTTTTTAAGCAATATAAATATGCATTCTATATGATTGATGCTTCAATATCCATGCTTATACTAGTGAATTGCAAATGGTTACCAAGCAAAAGATTACTATTCATGGTGTATGTGTCCTAGACATAGTTGATCCACCAATTTTAGATAAAGTGAAGATAATCAAGTATTATAAAAGATAGAATGATAGAGAAAAATATATTATTTGGAAAAATAATGAAAATAATACTATCACGATTTAAACCCTAAATTTCTCTAATAAGTAAGACATCAAAAGAGGGGTGCCTACTAATTGATTCAAATTCTATTGGCATAAAAAGAAAAATATGAAAAGGTTGTAAATGACATATATAGTGGGGAAGCTATAAAAAGATTAAGAGATAGAGTGAGAAGGATGACAGATTCAGAATGGGGGAGAAGAGTATGGAAGAGATAGTAATTATATATTTTTATGGTGAGATTGAAGAATTCATTAGTCACTACATGTTCCTATTTTCAAAAAAAAAAAAAAAAGTATAATATGAGAATCAGAGGGCTTAAGTTCATCAAGTTCATCCATCACTTTTTTTCATTTTGATTTCTCTCTTAAATTAAATTTTAGTTGATTCTTTCACCCCATCTTCAAATCTCTTTCTTTGAACAATGTGCAGCATTATTAGTAAGAAAGGTTAATAAAAAAAACAAAAAAACAAAAAAAAAAAACAAAACAACTGACATCCTTCATCCAAAGGCAATGATTTCAAGTCATACTTGATGTTAAACCCCTCTAAATCTAATGTTTAAGATTTTCATTCATTATTTTTTTTCTTCATGCAAATTTATGTATAACTCATAGAATCTTAGACCTATCTTTTTACCAACATGGGTCAATACTTATGGCTTAATGGATCTAAGTTGTCAATCCACCCCCCCCCCCCCCCCCCACACACACACACACAAAAAAAAAAGGAGGAGGATAGTTATTACAAGCTCTATGTTCTTCATCTACTTGGATATTTAGGGTGCCATGCATGTAGATACTTTGTATCTCACAACATAATTTCAAATTTCATAGTTGCCTCAATTAAAAACAAGCACACTTGATTTTGTTATGTTAAGATCATACAACTTATAGCATGAGGTGCCTTTTTTATAGTAAATATAATCCATTGCTCTCTATCTCCAATATGCATTAACTACTGGTTATAAACTTGTGCTTTTCATGCTTGTGCATGTATTTTGCATGCTTGTGTTCTCCCATATAATTGGTAAGAAATGTCTTTAGGTTGTGTGGACTATATATCCACTTCAAAATTTAATGCTTATTTATCATTTCAAACAAATTTTTATCATGTTTATTTTCTAACACATGTTTGTATATTTTGTTGATCACACTTTTATGTAGATAGATATACTTCTTAAGGATATATTTGCTTTAAAAAAAAGTAAAATTAGAAATAGAGATGAATGTAGAGTAAAAATTGAGATCATAAAGTTTCAATAAATAATAATTTTGATATTTAGAATTGACTATTCATAAAAAAGAAGAGATTGATGATGATATTGTTCATAAGATTAAAGCATGTTAGATATGATAAATAAGTATAAATGAAATATTATGTAATCGTAGAGTACTTACCAAGTTGAAGAAAAAATTTTATAGAACATCTATAAGACCAATTATACTTTATGGTATAGAAAGTTGGGTAGTTAGAAAAATATACGTAAATAAGATGAATATAATTAAAATAAGAACGTTGAGATAGATGTGTGCAATAAAAGAAAATATAGAATAAAATATAAAATAAGAAACAAAATCATTTGTAAAAAGGTGGATGTAGTACAAGTTGACAACAAATTAAAGGAAAGATGACTTGAATGATTTGAACATGTATAACGTAGACCCAAAGATGCACTTCTTTTGAACATATATAACGTAGACCCAAAGATGCACTTGTACGAAGAAGTAATTTGATATATGTAGAAAAAACTAGGTAGAGATAAACCAAAAATTATATAGAAGAAAGTAATAAAGAAAGATTTAAAATTTTTACATCTTACAAAATATATAACTAAAAACCAAGTTAAATGGAGAAAAGGATTCATATAGTTGACTCCAGCTAATTTGGGATTAAAACTTAGTTGTTGTTGTTGTATGTTTGCTTGAAAAAAATTCTAAGCGGGCTTTGGTGTTAGTTTTACTTTCTAAAAATTGATTTTCGAAAACTAAATTTATTAAAGCAGTACTTTTAATATATATGATGTTTGATAATCATGTCAACATAACTACTTTTTCTAAATAAGTTTACAAGATTTGAAAGATATGGGAGTAGAAGCTAGAAGTGAGTTTTCTAGTTTTCTTTTAAAACGCTTTTGCAACTTCTTCTACCAAGAACTCTTTTCTAAGAAATACCTTTTTATTTTAAAAAGTTATAAAAAAAAAAAAAATTTGACGCCCAGCATCAGTTTTGAGCCGTTATAGCCCAACCAATCCTCTCATCCTTACAGCCGTCCTCTTCAAATTTTGTGGTCTAGAAATACTAATCCTACATTCAGTCTAGTCCGTTGGGGTCAAAAACAACAAATTAATCTGGATATGGTGACAAACGTAACCAAAACCATTGCCCAATTCTATCATATCCTGTTTCACCAATTACTCAGATTCAAATGTTGAAACTCATACTTAAATGATTCTTATACACAACATTGCTACAAAGAACAAACTTAAATGATTCTTATACGTAACATTTCTACAAAGAACGAAACCTTCGCTTCCTATCATTAACGTGATTTATTATATCTATATAAAAGAGAATTTTGCTTTCCCCTCAACGAATACTGCAAGTTTTAAATGTGAATGCTTGCCATATAAGACATTCGTAGAATTCGGACCTCTTATTTTCTTTCCTTTGTTACCTTTGGACTGTTGGCATTCTTCTATGGGTTCAACACTAATTTGAATACAATTAAAATAAGCGTGAGCATTGGTGGATTCTAGGTACCAACTTAATCAGGATTGATTTTAAAATTTTGAATCTAAAATCGATCTGACCATATTTTAGAACCAATCTAAAATTGTTCCAATTAGATTGGTTTAGTTTCGGACCGGTTTCAAGATGAATTTGATTTTTTGTTGTTTTTATTTTAACATAGATTTGATATCTCATAACTATTTTTTTTATTATATTTAATAAAAAAGTATATAGTATTTATTGACTAATTCAATATTTAAGATTTTTTTTTTAAAGTAAAGATGATAGATAAATTATAAAATATACTTGATGCCGTAGGTTTAATTTGAGTTTCTCTTATTAAAAAAAAGATCAATTCTTGGATTATTAATATTAGAATAAAACCAGCTTAATTCTATTGGATTGAGTTAGTATTGCTCACTCCTAAATTGAACCATGAAATAGAATGAAAAAAATCATAAAGGGCCTTTCTTTTGATGAAAAAAAAAAAAAATGTTTAAAGATTTTGGGGCCAGATTTTAGTCACAAAACTGAATAAATTTTCAATAAAGATTAGATAAAGGACCTCGCATATTTTCACTTCACCTTGAGACACCTAATTGTTCCCAACGTGGTTTCAATTTAAATAGCTTTATTTTATCCTCTCCTCTTTAGGAATGTAAATGAGTGTGGATTTTTTTTTTTATTGGATCCAGTTTAGATTTGGATCCGTAACTAGATAATCGATAATGTTATTGGTCCTTGGCACACCGGATTATAATATTTGATGAACTCATATTATCATTCAGTATATAATTCACACTGGGCTAAGTTGTCCCTAATTGACCTCTCACGTGGCTAAAGAAATTGGTAAACGGGTGCGGTGCCGCCGGGCCATCAAAACGATTCCCTCCGGTTTGGATGAACTGATTCCATTGGACCGGTCTTCGCCAGTTTGTTCGTCGGACCCAATGCACCACTGCGAACCCTTATAATATTGTCCGGCTCCGGCGGTACACCGTACCGGAGCGGGCCTCTGCAGTTTAAAATTTTCAAATGCTCCCCCCTGTCCCGTTAATAGCTGCTCTCTCTCTTCTCTCTCTTTCTTGCTCTCTCTCTCTCTCTCTCTCGATCTCGAGTCGATGGAGACCGAAGAGGAAACCCCATATCCACTTCCATAGGGTTTCGTCTCGCTAGGGTTCCAGATCCACCTCAGTCGCCGTCGATCGATCCGGATTTAAGCGCAGATGTCGACGATGGAGCATCTCTTCATGCAGATCTTCGAGCGGAAGAACTGGATCGAGGGCCAGCTCAGACAGCAGATCGATTCCCACGTTCAGTCCCTGTCCTACAACGTCCTCGCTGAAGGTGGCCGTCTTCCGCCCTGGCTGTGGACCACGGAAACGGATGCCCCTGGTTGCCCTGATCTCGAAGGTATACGCTTTCTTTCTCCCTCGCGTTAGGGTTTCTAGATCCAGTTCTTTCCCGAGAAGCTTCTAAATTTCTTTGGGATTTCTTATTACCGTGGTTAAATTACTGAATTGAGTGTTTAGGATTTAGGGTTCTGTTGGGAATTAAAAAATAAAAAAAAACCGAAGCTCTCTGGTTTTTGATTTTTTGACTCGTCGTAGCTTTTCTAGAATTGATCCTAGGGTTTTCACAGGTTTCAAATACTGCTGTGAATTTAAAGCTCTGGCACTGTGATTCTTTCTTGCGTTTTATTCAGCGTCTGGAGCTATGGTATTTGTGTGTTTCCCGTCTAATATGTCTTCCATCTCGGATTCTTGAAATATTGGCCATAATTAGCGCGAATTGTTGCTGATAGTTGTGGTTTGCTATTAGATGCGTGACTGAGAGTTCTGGTTAATACGTGTTTAGCGATATTTATTTTAGAAACAATCTCTTGGTTTCTTTATAGTTTAGGGTTTCGGTTTTCAATCTAGGAATGCTTTCTTTAAATCTTTATTTATTTATTTATTTATTCTTTTGCTCACATTGAAGGGTAACTTGTCCTCTAGGTTACTGGAAGTCACAATTATCTTTAGGTATTCAACAGTGCTTGTTTTTGTTTAGCACTGGATTTGGAAGCCTTTATTTTTTTTTGACGGGAACATGGAGAATCCAGGGGCTTCCCCATAATTTATTTAATAATAATAATAGAAAAAAAAGAGTTAATATGTACAAGAGATAAGTCAGAAGATGGCGAGAGAGGATAAAGAAGAATATACAAAAGAAAATAAGGCTTCATACTTGTTTTTTATGCACCTGTTCTGAAGACATTTTGTAAAATTGGCAAACTATTTACTTGATAATAAATTCTCGTTCCAATGCCCAACCTTCTTCTTGGTCATTCTTCCATTTCCTTGGTTTTATGTCTTTGATGCATGATGCAAAGAGGGACAGGGTCTTGGGGGGTGGGGGAGGTGGTTTAAATATGAACTTTTTATTTATTAAGAGCCATATTATGTTGACATCTTCCTCCAAGTTGTTTTGGTAATGATTGAAACAGTCTCATAGTTTTCATTGGGCTGAGCTCCAGCTCTTCATATGCAATATTTTCTGACCTTGAAGAACATATTTTCTTGATGCAGAATTGGACAGAGAGCAACTTATTTCGGGCATCTTATTCCCATACCCATGGCCTACCACTGCTTCAACAAACCACAACAATTTTTACACCCTGCCAGCCTTGAAGGGAACTAATGTGTCCCGGCCCAATAGCTTCAATGGAACGTGTGTTTCAAATCAAAATTTATACACAGAGCCCATTGATGAAGTGGTTCCTGATAATTTCCTTAAAGATAGCAAACGAGATTCTGGTGTGATAGGCTTGAAAGCTGTTGGGGCCAATGATGGATTTGACCCACTTGCAAGGGTACAACGTTCCAGATCAAGGCAAAGGGACCTAGAGAATCGCCTCAGTAAGAAAGCAAAAACTACAAGTTTTGGAGATGAAAGTACTGTGGATCAATATACTGGTAGAATGACTCGGTCTAGGGCTGCCTCCTTGAAGCCTGATGGTATTAAAGAAACATCAGTTTTGAATAACTCATTGTCTTTTGGAAATGTAGATGGTGATCGAGCCACTAGATCAAGAAGAGCTTCTCAGACACTTGATTCTCTTCATGAGTTATCAAAACCAACTAAACCTTTAAAACCTGTGGAATATGGAACACAGAAAGCATCAGAAGATCAAATGGATTTCTGGCCAGCTATATCTGCAAATGTAGACATTCTTGAAGTCAATAACATTGATGACACCATGGCTCCACGGAGATGTGTCACTCAAACTGCAGTAGAGGGGCCTGTCTCTGATGCATCTTGTCCAGTTAATTCTGGGTTGAAGATGACATGTGCTGCTGCTCCAGAGCTGACTCAGACCCGTTCCCTGGTTGAACCAAAGAAATTTCTCTTTGATGACACTAATGTTTGTGGTTCAAATGACAACCCTGTTACTGCTTTTGAAAAAGAAAACCTAGAATATGCCCCTGAGGTCACCCTTTTGAAGATGGATGCCATGCAATCTCTGAAAGAAGATTCTTGTTGCATAGGTTCTATGAAAGCACATGGTTCTTTAGTGCGTAGTGATCCTCAAGATGTTGTTATGCAAGCTGAAGAAGTTATACAGAGGGCAGAAGAAGCTGGCAGATTTTCAGATGGATGTGCAAGGGAAAGTCTTAAATTGGTTGAAGTAGATGACTCAGAGCATCACTCCCTTTCAGGTCAACAAAGTGTCCCACAGGATTGCAGCTCTGAAAATTCATCAGGAGGGCTGGTGAAGCATAATCTGAAAGAGCAATGCAGTGTACCTTTCATTGATGTGCCAACAAGCATTGTACCTAGCAGGCAGTCTATGACCAATTCCATGGTTGATCCCAAGAACCATCTTCTTGATACTAAGAAGCAAACTGCTTTGGATGGTAATTCTATTCCTTCCTTGGGCAAAGAAAATAAGGGCAGCAATTCTGACAGTGATATAAAATTGGACACCATGCAGTCAGTGAAAGAAGAATCATTCCACAGAGCTTTGAAAATGACACATGTTTCTCCAGCAAATGTGCAGGTTCAGGAAGAGGTTGTCTTACCTGCCATAGAAGATGTGAGAAGTACAGATGAGGCCAAGAGGGTCTCAGGTGATGTTCACAAAGAGATTTCTGAGTTAGTTCTAATGGTGAAGCCAAAACATAGTTCCCATTTTATACACTGTGATGCTGTACCTTCCCATACATCAGTCGTTTCAGCTTTGGAAGTGATGTCTGGGACTGTTTCCAGTGAGAAATGTTCCATGGGAAGTCCTGTGCAGTGCTCAACAGATGGGAATTGTGAGGGAATGCTTGCCAAAGAAACAAATGGCAGTTCTATTAAATTGACAGACACCCTTCTCAGTGATGGTCGAATGTTAGTGTTTTCTGAAACAGATGATATATGCTCAGAAGCTGAAGAAGCTGAGACCACTGCAGTGCAACTTGGGAAGAGAAGTGTTGAAACACCCACATTAATATCTGGTGCTGCTGAAAATCATGATGCAGAGGTAGAATGCCAGGATCTGCGAAATTATTCAACTATTGGTAATAAGATTCCTGGCTCTTGTAAATTTAATGATTCTGTTTTAGTTTCTTCAAATAAAGCTGGTGAGTGTTTTTCAGCTCGGGAACCTGTGGTTAATGCCAGAATCAGAGATGCTGAGGCGAACCTCCTTGTCAGGAAGATGCCAACTACGGCTGAAGCTTACAATGCACGAACAAGAGCCCATTATCATTTAAGAAACTCTGGCAGTCTTGATAAGAAATTTGGTTCTCATAAGGCAAATGCTTCCAGCATACCTTGTCGTGATACAATTTCCATGCAGATGGAAACCATCAAAGATGATATTCTTGCAGTTGCAAAGGATGCTGCAGAAAAGAATGCCATCCAACAGTTAGAAACACCAAACAATATTGGAGCTCAAATTGCAGCACCAGAATCTCGTTACTTCTTAAGGAGCTTGACCAGCCAGCAAAAAAAATTTGGTTCTTGCAGATTAATTGGAACAAATGATGCAAGTAGTTCAAAGCAATCAACAGAAACTGTTGCTCATGCATGTGAAATTTCATGGCCTAAAAGGAGAAAAATTGAAAATCGATCAAATAATATCCTAGCAACTTCCCCTAGGATGAGGTTTAAACCATTCCTGCATGTTCAGAAGGGCAGTGGTTGCAGAGGCAAGATCAATTCAGAGAATGCTTTAGGGGATGGTATGGAGTTAAAGTCATCTCCCTTACTTAGCGAATTCAAAAGTGAGGTACCAAATGCAGTCCTGGAGAGCCCTCTTAGAGTTCTACATAATGGCCAGAAGCTTTGTGTTAGAGAGGTATAAAAATCTTGTAACTTATTTATGTTATATTTATATTATGGAACATGATTAGAATTATACTGCAGTGGTTTGTGTATGCTTGCATGAATTTGTAGAAGTGCTTGCATTTCTGCATATGCATGTTGTTGTGGTCCGTGTGGGTGCATGTGCACTTGTATGCGTGCAGGTGTTCATGCATTACCTGTTTGTGCATGCATGCTTTGCTGTTTAAAGATTGTGAAGCAGGAGTATATTACTCCTTGTATCTAATGCACTGTATAATTTTTGATTGTTTGATTTACTTCGCAAGGAATGCTATATTCCAACTCCATCAGTGGCAAAAAATCTCTCATCTAAATGATACATGTGTGTGTGCGCGCGCGCGCGTGCGATTTTTCCTCTCTATTATGTTACATGACTTTATGTTAGCAGTCTTTTAATATTGTATGGCGGAGTTCATCTAATCTAATAGCCTGACCAAGCAATCTGCTTTTCAGTTGATGAAAATTTTTTTTTTTAAAATTTTAAGTTTTATGATTATGTACTTACTTTTCAGGTATGTTTGTATGTGTGCCTACATAAATATGTATCGTAATAATTATGTTTGTATTTGTCTTGTTATGGCAACTTATATTTTAGTAATATTGGCAGGACGGCTCTTGCTTAAAAGCTGAAGAACAAACTGTGGTGGCTCCCTTGCAAACCGAACATGAACAAACAGTGCCTTTCCATGATTTGGTAGATGGAATATCTGGAACTTGTTTAACAAAGAAAGTGGGACCCTCTGAATTGTCTGACTTGAAACTAAAAGAACATTGTATTTCTGAAGATTGTCATGATCTGACACATAGTGAGAGCATTGTAAGACATGAAATACTCAAGAGTCCTGGTTGTTATGTGGAATTTACTGAAGAGAGAACAAGGTATGATACAGAAAGAAGTTTTTATGCATATGATTCATTGAGATTGTCTCAGGGTGATGATGACAGGGCTGATTGTGATGAGACTATGCCGGAGTTTGAGGGATTTAGCATTGATGTTCCTTCTATTATACAGGATGGTGTCTTCTACAATTCTGATCTTCCAAGTCTCACAAAAGAACAGGATTCTGTGCTTGAGCAGTTGTGCAGTTCTAGTAATTTGGTTATCCCGAGCTCTCACCCATCCACCAGGCATAAAATTAATAGACTTCCTGATGTTTATGAATCTTTACCTGCTGGGATTCTGAAGCACATGAAGTTAAGCAATCCACTCCACTTTAATGATGTTGATATAAAACAATTTAGGGAAAGTGAAGATGAGAATGATTCTGGTCTTTTTGGCAACTTGGAATTAGAATATGATGGTTCTTTCAATGGAAAATTTCATTCTCACAATGTGCCTTCTTCGAGTGCAAGATTTGGATGGCTCACTAGTAAGCCTCCTTTGACCCCTCCAGTTGAAAAGTCCATCCCAAGGAAGGCTTCAGGTAGAAGTGGTGCCAGTTCTGAAACAGTGGGTTCTAACCCAGAACTTGTATGTTTTCGTATTGATGAAAATACCAGCACCACTGAAGAAAATGAAGATCCAGATGGAGTAGAAATGTTGAAAAAGAGGTTTGGCTCAAGCGAGATCATGGTGTCGACTAAAAGAGAAGCACTCCTAGATGTCACTGCAGTATATCAGAATGCACCATCGTCAGTTTCTGTTTCCAAGAAGTTTACTGAAAGAGGTAGTCTAGAATCTGTGAACACAGATTCTTATTCTGGGGCTCAGAAAGGTGTCCATTCCATGGTGGGAAATGCTTGTGCTAGGAAGCCTAAGATAGTGGATAAGGAGAAAGATAGTCTTCCAGTTAATGGAAATCGTGTTCGGAAAGCAGCTGAATCTATTAGTAGCAGGTCTACTAAACCACAAATTTCTGGCAAAGCAGAGGATAGAAACAAAAGCCGGGCGCATCTGGAAAAAGGATGCAAGCCCACCAATATTGTGTCCAATATATCTTCTTTTATCCCACTTGTCCAACAGAAGCAGCAAGCAGCAACTGCCAAAGGTAATTTTTCTTCCTTATGGTTCTTTTTCCTCTGGAATTTTAGTAATTAGAAGACTATAATGCATCATCATCTGTAGGGTAAACAATCCATTGTGTGTAGCCACTTATATAAAGCTGAATCTATTTTGTTAAGTTATGTTGGATTACTTGCAGATTCTTTAAACATTTATGGGATGAAATTTGGGAAATGCCAACTAAAGTTTCTTCCGAATGTATTTCTTTTGTTTTTTTCAAGTATTTTTATGAAATGTAAAATTCATTGTTTATTTCAAAAAAAAATGAAACCTAAAAATCCTAAAAACCTAAAACTACATAAAAAATAATAGAATCTTGGGCTGATTTTTTAATTCAATTTTCTTCTTCTACCTCTAGTCTTGCATATTTTACCATTTAGATTGCAAAATAACTTTGAGTGACATTCATGCATTTAAAGGTGAGAAATTTTTATCTATTTGTTATGAAAATGAGATTTAAGTAAGTTCAAATTAACAAATGGTTAGTCTAACTAGTCGGCAATGCATCTTCAGCCAAAAAGAATCAGTGTTGTTCTTTTCCTACCAAAAATAACAAATTTAATGAATGAATCCTTTGGTGAGCTTTTCTCCTTGACTTTTTCTTAGTTGTGCTTTAATAATTGAAAACCTTATGGTGCAAACATGCATGATTAAAATCAGTTTTTACAAATTGAATTAGATTTGAGAATGTGAAGGTGATTGGTTGTGAGAATTTAATGGAAGCATTGGCTTTGCTTTCTTTCTTTTTTCCTTTATGGATCTTTATGCCTTAAATTTGTAGAAACTAAGCAAGATCTTTTCTATTTCCACATTAATCACCAAATCTATACGTAATACAATTAAAGGTTCCAAACAATGCATCCCCTGCTTACAATAATATTTAACATATTTATTTATGTTTCTTTCTTTTGATGTATCTTTGTTTCTGAAATTCAGAAACTGCTAAAATTGCTGAACATGAAACTTATTGTTGTCTATGCTGGAAGTTAATCAAACTGCCTTTTCAATTCTGGATGTGACTTTGATTTAAGTAGGAGCTGCTAATTACCAAGTTGCTTAGTACAGGAATTATTAGATTCACATAAAGAATATTTTTGTTCCTGAAATGGCAATTGTTGTCTGCAATATTTGTTTTCTTCAAATTTTGCTGTCAGTTACACTTAGGTGCTGTAAACTGACAAACTAAGAATAGCATGGGTAGGGCTATACATGTCATGACTCTGAAGATTAGGATTTTCTCACTAGGTTGCAACTGGATAACATAAGGTACCATGGAGTTTTGTCTTCACCCCTGTAGTATCTGATATTTTTAAATTGATAAAAATCATGGTTACTGTTTGTGGCTGCATGAGCAAAACAGAAAGCTACCTGTAATTGGATGCCTTAGTAATATGATACTTGTTGCCTTATAGGGAGGAAAGAAATTAAAGTAAAGGCATTAGAGGCAGCTGAAGCTGTGAAGCGTCTTGAAGAAAAGAAACAAAATGAACGTGAAATGCGGAAAGCAGCTGCAAAGCTTGAGCGTGCAAGGTTGGAACAGGAGAAAGAACTAAAGCAAAAGCAAAAAGAAGAGGAAAGGAAGAAAAAGGAAGAAGTTGCTGCAAGGAAGAGGCAGAGAGAAGAAGAAGAAAGAAAGGAGAAGGAAAGAAAGAGAAGATGCATTGAAGAGGCTCGGAGATTGCAAAGGGAACAGGAGAAATGCCGTGCTGAAAAAGAGAAAAAAGAGCTCCAGTGCAAAGCTGCAGTAAGCTCTTGTTTAAAGTTTTTCATTAAAATGCTAATATCCATTTGAACTATATATCCTTTGCATTGACATATGTATGGTGACTGTCATAGGATGAGAAGGAACGGAGGAAGAAAGAATTGATGGAGCAGGCAAACCAGCAATTGAAATCAGAAAAAGAGGGGGAAATTGCTGGGTGCAGAAAAGCTGCTGAATTGAAAGCCAGCTCCACTGAGATGGTCGTGGGGGAAGGGAAACATGGAAATAGTAGCTTTGCAGGCCCTGATGCTTCTACAGAATCATGTGATCTTGAAAAGGTAATATCGTCCTAGCAGATTGGGATTCTGCATTATTAGTTATCTTTTTCTGACCAGAAGTAATGTCATTATGTTGGCTTGTTTCCTGCAACTTCCCTGTGATTTTATTTTTTAAGAATATTTTGTTTGGCAATGCTAGATTTGTTTTTGCATAAGTGCTATAAGTTACAAGTCTGTCTGAGGGCAATTTAGTTTAAATCAACAACTAGTAATAGCTTAGATGAGCCACAAGTGTGTATTTTGTTAATTTTTAAATGTTATTAAATCTATCTGTATGATGAGCTGCATCCCTTCAATATGAAGTGGCTAGCTAATTTAGTAGCGTTGATTCTTGTTGATCTTGATCATATTGGTTTTGCAGCCGTATGAGATGTCTCCATACAGAGATTCTGAAGTTGAGGATGATGATGCAGAAGAAGAAATTAGGCGTAGGAGGAAATACATTCCTTTATGGGCAAGGTGAACAATCAAATTTTATTTAGCTGATCATTGATAAAAGCATGCCAATAAATATTTTGCTGTGGTATGAGTTCATTTTCTACCAGTTTCACAAGTTTTTTTAGTAAGTGGTACTGCAATAATTGGACTATGCATATCTTTAGCAACTTCATTTACTGAAATTAACCCTGAAATTGAGATGACCTTATTCAGGATTCCCTCTTGAACTTGTTCTAATAAATACCAGAATGTTTGGTTGGTTAGGATCTTCACACCAAAAATTCTGGTTTAAGTGAGTATTGAAGTTTTCTCTGGGATGTGTGACATGGACTGGCACATGCTAGCGCTGTTTTGATTTGCACTTGAGTAGCTGTTCTTATTACTAATTTACATAGCAGACAGTTCGTTTGATTATTATTATTATTATTATTATTATTATTTCTTTTGGGCCAGAATTGTCAAGTTATCTTTGCAGAGTAATTTTAACAACGTAGTGCTGGTATTTGCAGAAGAGAATCCTTGGATCAGATTTTACTTTCCAATCAACATCTGGACCCGACAGAAATTTTCTGCCGTAAGAGTTCTTTTGACTTAAGTGAAGGTAACTTGAAATCAAATCAAGAATGTTTTATTCCTGAATGTATATTTGTTACATCAAGTAGACTGATGGTGCCATCCAACCTTGCTTTCTGTAGTTCTTTTGCCTCATATTCTTCGGCTGCCATCGTGATCTCATGGTAATGTTTGGTCAGTTGCCTGCATGGTGATGTACTTCAATCTTGACATGGGTGTATCTGCAGAGCTCCCTCAATGATTTGGTTGTTGTGCCTTTTGTAGGCATCATTATTTTCTTAAGTTTAATTGGTTCTGGAACAATTGTTGGTAACAGCTACAATTTTGTGGCACTGAGTTCGTTTTTTCTTTCTTTCTCTGGGCTCTCATATTATGGTGCAGAATATATTGCGTGTGAAGTTCACATCTCTCACGTTATCCTGCTGTCAGTATAGCGCTCAACATGTACCAATTATTTTGCTTGCAATTTGACCATTGCATAGTCTTATTTTGCAGCTCCACAGAAAGTGTGCGCCTCATGGTTTAACCATCCTATTTTGTGTATATAGATAGGCGATTCATAAAATGGTTGAGTTCACTGCGGCAAACAAAAATTTTCAGCTTGACAAATTGCAGTTTCTCAAATCGTTTTTAACTAAAATCATCATTGTGTTTTTATAATAATGATATGAAAGCAGGGTGTTATAGTGGGTCGCCCTCTAAGACCTTTGTGGACTATTGTGTGACAATGCTTGCATAATATTATATCGTGCGGTTTACGTTGGTTTATTTAGAATACCAAAATTGTCATGTTTTTTTGATGAGTGCTATGATAGGGTATCATAATGGGTCATCCTTTCAGACTTTTGTGGTCCGTCGTGTGATAATATACTTGCATGATATTGTCTGGTGTGTGGTTTGGCTCGAGTCCGTTGCCCTTTATAGATTGTTAACAATTCAGTAATTTATGAGTGTACTCAAACTAAATTATCTATTATTTTTTTTGAAAGTAAAATGTTGTGCCAGTGCGTGTTATTGGATATAAAAATTGCTGAGTTGTCAATAATTTACATTAAATAAATAAATAAAAGATGCATCTTTCCCATTAGGCAAGAGTGGAGTTTGATTTATTTATAACTTCTTTTTCTTGGTCTCTTTTGAACCTCAAGAATAGTAGGCTTTGGATATAATCCTATGCAATAAGATGCTTTTATCATTTTTGGTTGCATACTTGCAAGTCCACTTAATCAACATAGCTAGTTCATATTCTTTAAAATTTTGATGCTTAACTTATCTTCTTTTTTATCTCCGCAAATGGTAGTTAATGAGAGAGTTGGATCCATAACTGTTCTCTTTTTTTTTTTTTTTAAGGAAGACTTCTTAATTTATCAATCTTATAATATAATCAATTTAGAAGTTTGAGAATAGATACGGAGTAGGATGGGAGTGTTAATAAAATTGTGTTGATAAAGCAAAATCTTTCTTGGATAAAGTGCAACATTCGTTTTGATGTAGCTAGTCTTCTCTCAATTTTTTCGATGAGCAGTGGCCAACATTATTTGAAGATCTTGCGGTCATAAAGAGGTATATGAGATAAATGAAAGGAAGCCATGAAAGGGATCCTTTTTCTCTTGCAATTTAGAAGTGTAGCAAAGGACCTTATGCTCCACATTCAAGTAAATTATTAGACTTTTATAAAAATTAACCTTAAAGTCTGCACATAAAGGCAAGAAGAAGCGCCTGTACTTCAATAAAGCTTTCTTTCTTTGCAATACAAAATAATAGAGAGTCATTAATGAAGTATAGACTCCTAACATTGCAAAAATAAGGGGTTCACTAATGCCTCGAACAAGCCCAATAGAGCTAGCTTGTTTCAACATCATGGTAAGCACATCAATGACTAGGATCAAGAGAGATGGTGTTAGTGAATCTTCTTGATTCAACCTTTGCTTGCATTTTATCTATCTACTTAGGTTACCATTGACCACTACTCTAACTATTGCCAAGGAAAGTAGGGAGAGAATCCGTTTTGTCCAAAGAGAGAAAATCTTTCTTCCACTAGCACCTCTATAAGAAATATGTAACATTAACCGCTACTTTGATTATTGCTAAGGAAATCAAAGAGAGAATCCATTTTATTTAAAGAGAAAAATCCCTGTAACATCAGTACCTCTATAAGAAATCTATAATTAATTCTGTCAAAAACTTTCTCAAAATTAGTCTTGCAGAGTGCTCTAATAGACCCTACTCTCCTACAATGAGTCAAGATCTCATGTATAGTAATAAAATTCTCTATGATTGGCATTCTTTTAATGAATATTGATTGGACTTCATCAACCAAAAAAGGTAAAAATTTAGCAAGTATGAAGGCCAAAATCTTGGAAATAATCTGGTAGATGCTGCTGAGAAGACTAATGGGATAAAAATCATGCATAGAAAGTAATCTATCCTTCTTGAGTATCAGAATGATATTGGCAAAATTTAGCCTATGCATATCTAGAGCACCCCTATGAAAGTCCTGAGGAAGAGTAGTGGCATCATGTCTAAGTAGATCTCAATATCTTTTAAAGAAGTAGAGTGAAAAACCATCCAACTTGGGGCTTTGGAGCTTTGATAGAAAACACCTTCACTTTTGCTTTGTTTGAGGAAAATGGAATGACCAATGTGCTCAGGTCCACTCCAAGGAGTCATAAAGGCAATTCTAATTAATGATTGCCAAAGGAGATGAGGTGACACCAAAATAACCCTTGAAATAGTTATGTAACTTAGAAGTAATTTCTTTCAGTGTTGATCTCAAACTCTGTTGGCATCCACCAAGGTCATAATCTAGTTGCACCTTTTTCACTTGGAGCCCTCTTTATAGAAGAAGGCCGAGTTCTTATCCCCTTCTTTAAGCCAAGTTACCTTAGATCTTTGCTTCCAATAAATTTGTTCCTTCTTTTAGATATTAGTCAATGATTTATTTAGAATCTTCCTAGTAAGCGGCTTAGTTGGAGCTAGGTCAATTGATTCCTCTTTATCCAGCTGGTCAATGTCGTGCAGAAGCTTTTGTTTGATTTCTTTGTGGCTTTCCTTTTTTTTAATAACCAACTTCTCAATGCTGCCCTTAATCTTCTTAAGTTATCCATATATGCTACTACACTATTCTAACTTCTCCTTATGTTTCTCTAAGTACCTTGAACAATGGAGTCCAACCTCTCCTTTTTTTGTCCACCAAGATTCAAACATGAAGTTTCAATCGGTACATGATTAGAAGCTGTGCTAGCTAGAGCCACATATAGTGAAGCTAGGAACAAATCATCCTATTAAAGAGAGGAGGAAATGGTCAAGTCGAGTTAGAGCTTGTCTCTCTTTGCCATTCGGCTAGGTAAAGTCTTTGCCCTTAAGGTCCGAGTCGATGAGGTATGAAGACTCAATGAAGGATGAGAAGGCTATACTGTCTCTTTTTCATTAATAATCGTTCTTTCTATCAGCTTAGGTTCTAGTTGCATTGAAATCTCTTCCCATAATTCATGGCCCTTGAAAATTATTCTTAAACTCTGCCAATTCATTGAAGAACTTACTTATAGTAGAATAGTTGTGGAGTCCATATATGGATGAGATGAGAATGATCATTTTCAAAGGCTTACATAATAGCTCTATGGTTATAAAGAAGGTTCTTATAGATGATTTAAGGAGCGATAGCAAGTCTAAATTTCATCCGATGAGGATGTCATCAATCATACCTTAGGCATTGTGATCCTTCCATTTTGAGATTTTGGAGCCCCCAATTGATTGGAGAACCGAGGGAGACGGGTACATAAATTTTGACTATTGAATTAGCACAACATCATACTTGGATTCCGCAAGAAGTTCCTTCACCATATATATTTTCGGAGCTTTCCATAACCCTCTAATATTCTGAGAGACAATGATCATGTTTCGAATACTAATGCGACACCTTTGATGAAGTAGATTGGTAAGCTCAACTATCAACTCCCTCCGACATCCATCTCTGTTATCTCCTTCTCGCTATCAAGTAGTGCTTCCATAACTTCCTACACCCCCTTATTAGGGATTCTCAACCTACATGCCTTTTCTTAGTTGATTAGCAATTGATGAGAGATTGAGTAAAGAGGATGTGCAAGATTTTCAAGAGGAATCAGGGTTTCTTTCTTCTTCTTCTTAATGGGGATGAGCTTAATAGTTGTCGCTTTGACAGAAGACATCGCCCTTAACTATAAGCTCTTTGTAAGTTCAATTGAGACCATTTTCATTCTCTTAACATCACATGCCGATGGATAGATTGCTAGTTTCATTGGAATCATAGTTTCTTTAAGATGGCTAGCCTTTTGAGGGGATGAAGACACCACTACAAGTACCAGGTTGAGACTCTGCTCTAGGTTGGTTAACCTCTTGCCTTTCTTTCTCAGGCTTAACCCAATAGACTAGGGCGGTGCTATATCCCAATCCGATGATACTTAGGTGGCATGGGTCAAACTGGAAGGAAGGATTAGTTTTAGGTGGCATGGGCTCCTCAACTCCCAGTAGCATGGTTTCAAGTGGCATAAAATGGAATTGCCAACTAAGAGGTGGGCTACATAGTGATGTAAGTAGAATGGGCCACTCCAATCCCAGTAACCTATTATCAGATGAAGCCTTATTAAGCAAATATGGCAAGTCAGTCACATTGGATGCTAGCTTGCCCACCACATTGAGAAGGTTGGGCTAGCAATGTTGGAATAGAGCCATTATTGAGTAGATCTGATATGCCACATAGTTGGTATAGTAGGCCCATCAGTAAACATAATGTTATGGCTTTCATTAATTTATCTACCTAGATAGGCTTGGTCTATCCGCCACGTGGTAGACCAAGTATACTTTAGAATTTTTCAATGAAATGCCTATCTCTAGTTGAAGAGATCACATTCTTCCAATTAACAATGCAAAAGAGATCAGATCCTATTGATATCGAGAACCCTTAGATAGGAAAGAATTCATTAGTGATACAGAACTCTTATTTGAATGAATTTTCAAAAGAGGCAGGGAAGCCAGAAGACTCTCATTGCTTGTTAGATCTATTAGGCTTCCATGTTCAAAGGTCTTTCTGGAGTCTTGAGATTGGCGCCCATTCTCACCATCGTTTCTCATCGAGCACAATCCAAGGGGCAAGGAGCCCAGCCGGACCTCCATCACTCCTTTGGTCTTTACTGCAGTAGATGGGCTCCTGTTTTGTAAAGCAGAGGCTATTTTAGATGAAAACAAAGATCTCCACCCTTGTAGATGCTCAACATAATTTCGATCGGAGTTCTCGCTTGTGATCGTTGCCATGCCCACTAGTTAATTGGCTTATAATGGTGCTCTACCTCTATTCTCAACTGTAACATGATATCCCTACATTCTCCTCTATCAACTACTAAGGTAGATGTGGAAACATGGTGGAATAGGGGTCCTATGAAGGGCCAATTTGCCTCTTAGTCCTTTCGGGACTATAGGATAGAGGGTAGGTGTCATATTTGAGGGTGTGCACTTGTCAGATGGGATCGGTTAGAGATAATTTTAGAACCAAACTGATTTGAATTGGTTTATTAAATCTGAAATTAAAACCGAATCAATTATTCTAGTAAATCGATCTGAATCGAACTAAGAAATTCAATTGATTTTGGTTTAATTTATTGGTTTGTGTTACCTACTTTAAATAACTATAAAATTAGTTTTCATAGCAATTTTATGTGATTAAATCATAACCTAATTATTTATAATGAAAAAAACATAACTTTCACATAATATAATTATCTACACATAACTGTAGCAGCTTAATTTTAATTATAATATTAAAAAAAATTATATAATATATAGATATGGTTCGATTTAGTTTATATTGATTTTTTAAGAATTCAAACCAACATTGAGCTAGCTTTTTTTGTTTCAAAAAGTTTTGAAACAAAACTAAGTCGAGAGGAAAAAAAAAAAAAAAGATTTAAATCAAACCAAAATTATGATTCATGCTAATGTTATTGTTTGAACAATCTTCTTACACACCCGTAGTAAGACTGCTTCTACACTCTTGATCTCCATTGGGACATGATAGGAAGCATCGTCTAGAGTAATCATCACTGCATTCGGGATATTGGCTGGTTTTTCGTAGTCAGCCGAGACCTGCAAGGCAGACCCATTGCTTCTAGATGGGAGCACACTTTCTACAAGCGTGAAAAGTAGGACAGTTAACAGGTGAAAAAGGCCTTGTCCAAGTTGCTGTAACTTCTGAAATCAACTCTATGCTGCAAGGTTCCTTTTATATATATGTATGTATGTATGCATGCATGTATTTGAACTCATTTCTTGCCTTAACAGCAACTCCATAAATCACCCTGGATTTTACTTGGGTGATTTTAGGATCTTGGCAAATATTTTCTGATGAAAATCTCTCAATCAAGTACCTTGGTCGTCCTCCTGATGATCAAGCATTGGCAAAGCAACACTCACAGCTACTTAACAACCGTTTGGATCATAGGCTATTATGTTGAAGTGGCGTATCTCTCTCATGTTTAGGTTGCCTGATTTTAAGGAACCCAGTCCTTTCCTCCTTCCCCAATATTACATGCGTTTGCTCTCCCCTCATCGGTCATCAATCACATCGAACGCATCAGATAATCTTTCTTTTGGAAAGGCATCAGCTGAAATAATGCTGCATGCCAAAGAATGAGGAAGGACTTTGGTATTAAAGTCAACGACATAAAGAATATTGAACTCCTTTGGAAATGGAAATGGCGACTCCTACAATAAGAACAACTACCTTGGTAAGAGATAATAATAATTCCTTGGAAATGACGACTTCCGCGGTTGGTCTACCCAACTGGCTCTTCCGGAAACGTAGGCCGATGGGAAATTTCTTTCAGAATTCCTACCGTAGTTTTCTTAATACGGGAGGATGCACCTACAAGCACGTCTGGAAACTACCACTGCCAACCAAAATAATCCTATTAGCGTGGTTAGCAATCCAAGGCAAGCTTCTTAGCGTTGAGAATATGGCCAAATTGCACTGGCCATGACCGAGCTTCTGTGCACTGTGTAACAAAGTAAAATAGTTCCATGACCATCTCTTTCTCCATTCTCACCTCTCTGATGGTATGGAGTACTTTAAATTAGGAAATGGAGGCGTCTTGGTTATCACGTAACGTTCAATCCATTTGCTCTTTACCGCCGCGTTATTCATATTCTTTCAACAAAGAGTGGAAATCTATGGGTGATGTAGAACGAGTGTTGAACAACTGCGTCTTTCAAAGGAAGGGCTGGGATATCTCTGGTACCATCTCAGCTGCAGTCAATACATTAAAAAAATAAAATAAAGAACTTAGTGCTAGTTTGATGACTCGAAGTTCATGCAACTGCCATGTGGGAGCGTTAACTAGATCACCAGGACCTAGCTGGTGTGCGGATCTTTCCTTTTTTTTTTTTTTTTTTTAACTACACTTTGTGGCCAAGGGAATCAAATATAATTTTTACTATAACTCTGCTTATCAAAATTTATATACAGAAATTTGCAAAGTTTCTCTAATATGACAATCTCTCCGTTGCACCACATCCTTTGTTAACCTTTTCCCACCATGCTTTAGAATACCAACTTAAGCTTCTTTAAAAATAATTGTTGACTTCCCATGGGACAAGGAAATTATATCCATGTCAAGTAAAATTTGTCAATTGAATAATCAATGTTTCTTATCTGTATCCACTCATCCAAATTTTATGGGTTGATTTTCAAAACTTTATAATTAATAGTTTTTTAATTATTGAAGTGTATTTATGCAACATTTTCACTATGTTTATTTATTTATTTTTTGATGATGCTAAGAACTAGAGGTACTTGTGATAATAGCAATAACTATAGTAAAAGCAATAAAAACAACACTAATGATAAACGTGTTGATGATTGAATAAATATATTTTTTTATCTTTTTATGAAAATAAAAAATTCTTTTATCAAATGATATTTTTGAGGAAATAATATAAAAATAAACGGACGGCCCAGCCCTTCCCGACCGTTATAAATCCTAATTTTCAAACATCGACGACGCGCCCATTTCGACCGTTGCGGTAAAGTCCAAAGTCCCAAAACCCCACTTCCCCTCTGAATTTAAAATTCCAGACACCACCGGCCAGAGCTGATTCCTTCCCCGTGACTTTCTGCAACTCTCTCTCTCTCTCTCTCTCCATCCCCATTCAAACTTCGGCAACTCATTCATCCATGAAACCCACATCTGAGAAAATTCCTTTAATTATCCATCTTCCTCCATTTCCCCCTTCTCCCACTCCTATCCATCTCAGGGAACTTGCTAGCGTTAGCCTCATTTCTTGCTCAACTTCCATGGGCTCTCATCTAAGTTCTTTCCTCCTCTTCCTCCTCTTGACTTCACTGCTCTCTGTACCAACCTCTGCCAAAAACATAAGCTTCGACTTCACATCCTTCTCTTTCCGCAACCTTACGCTCCTCGGAGACTCCTATCTCAGGAACGGGTCGGTGGGGCTTACTAGAGAGACCGGTGTGCCCTCATCGAGCTCTGGAACTGCCACGTGCAATCTCCCGATCCAGTTCTATGATCCTAGAGAGAATGTCTCTGCTTCCTTCTCCACTAAGTTCTCCTTCTCGATCACGAACCCGAATCCCGAATCATATGGAGACGGACTGACGTTCTTCATCTCCCCGGGCAATGGAAGACCTGGAACCACGGGAGGGTATCTTGGTCTGTTTAACCGTTCAGGTGCCAGTAACAATATATCCATCATCGCCATTGAATTTGACACGAGGTTGGATGAAGGATTCAATGATCCCAGTGACAACCATGTCGGTCTTGACATCGACAGCCCCATTTCGGTGATGGCGGAGGATCTTAGCTCCCACAGCATCAACCTCAAGAGTGGGAATCTGATTACAGCTTGGATAGATTACTACAATGATGAGAGTTTGCTCAAGATCTGGCTTGGAAACTCGAGTGATAAGCCTGCAAATCCTGTCTTGTTTACAAAATACGACCTCTCAAATCATTTCCTGGAGTACATGTACGTTGGTTTTTCAGCAGCAACAGAGGGAAGCACCGAAGTCCACACGATCGAGGGATGGAGCTTCCAGACCTTGGGGTTCACCACCCCTAATCTCTCGTCTCATGTTCCTTACAATGTGTCTGATAGCTCGTGGAGCAAGATCCCAGCGATTCCTGTCACCAGCCCTCACAGTAGCTCTCGCAAGAAGCTCAGTCTCAGCCTAGCAATATTAGGTCCTGTGGCTCTTAGTGTGGCCTTCGTTGTGCTTGCTTGGATTTCGGTTACAAAATGGATGGAGATGAAAGCAAGTGAAGAGGGCTTGAAATCAGAGCTCTTGAAAGGACCAAGAAAGTTCAGTTATAGGGAGCTTAGCTCAGCGACCAGAGGATTTCACAGCAGCAGAATTGTTGGAAATGGAGCATTTGGAATGGTATACAAAGCGGTTCATCCTGGAACAGGCGTCACATATGCAGTGAAGCGGTCAAAGCAAGCCCAACAAAGCAAGAAAGAGTTCATGGCGGAGTTGTCCATAATAGCTGGCTTGAGGCATAAGAATTTAGTCCAGCTTGAAGGATGGTGTACTGAAAAGGATGAGTTGTTGCTCGTGTATGAGTTCATGCCTAATGGTAGCCTTGACAAGGTCCTCTACGGCAGCCCTGAATCGATGCTTAAATGGTCCCAGCGGTGCAATGTAGCCACTGGCATTGCCTCTGTTCTCACCTACCTGCATCATGGATGTGAACAGCAAGTGATTCATAGAGACATAAAGACCAGCAATATAATGCTGGATGCCAATTTTAATCCGAGACTAGGAGACTTTGGCTTGGCAAGATTGATGGATCACAATAAGAGCCCTGTTTCAACTTTGACTGCTGGAACGATGGGGTACCTTGCACCTGAGTATCTCCAGTGTGGTAAGGCCACCGAAAAGACCGATGTTTTCAGCTATGGGGTTGTGGTACTAGAAATTTGCTGTGGGAGGAGGCCAATTGATACAGAAGATGGCCAAGATCATAAGTTGGTCAATTTGGTTGACTGGGTTTGGGCATTGTATTCAAACGATAAGCTTATCGAAGCTGCAGACCAAAGATTAATTGGCGAGTTCGATAGGGAAGAAATGTTGAGACTTTTGCTTGTGGGTCTAAGCTGTGCAAACCCAGATTGCTCACAGAGGCCTACAATGAGAAGAGTTCTTCAGATTCTCAATTCTGAGGCAGAGCCCTTGTCTGTGCCTAGAAGGAAGCCACTCCTTGTGTTTACTTCTCAATGGAGCATGAAAGAGATTGTTTCTGACAGTGAGGAGAGTGCAAGATCCAGCCCACTGTATGAAGTCAAAATCAAGTGAGTTTAGATGCTTGTTTCAGTCTGGATCCTAGTTGTTTCTTGATGAATTTGATGCACTGAATTCATTTTTCTTTCTGCTTTGCTTATTCAGTTATTGTTATGTTTCTCTTTCAAATTTTGGAAGCACACTTGGCTTAGTGACCACAAAAATTGGCTGGCATTGAAGTGCTAAAATTTTTACGCAAAATGAGATCCTAGTTATATTTTTGAAAGCTGTTTTTATCCCCCTAAAAAGTCAGGTTCTATCACTACCACTGTAAACAGAAACTACAAGACAAGGTATTAGAGTTGGCTGAAGTTGTAATCCTCAACTCAAAAAAAGTGAAAGTACTCAATTGGATAACCTTCCATAGAGAAATCCTCACTGCTGAAAACCTAGCTGAAAGAGGATGGTGAAGTCTTGAACGCTGCGCACTCTGCAGCTCCTTCGATGAAATAGTTGAGCATCTCTTCATAACCTGCAGTTAATTCTTCCAAGATATTTCTCTTAATTCTACAACCAACCGTTATCCTTTCCTCCGCCGCCTCAAACTACTAGCTCTCTTCGGACCGCATGGTGGAAGTCAGTCCGGCGATGTGAACTCTTACCTGCAGGGGATTGCATGGCGCCAATAATCTGCTGGCGTCTTTGGAAAGAAGGAAACAGAAGAATCTTTAAATTCGAAGCACAATCCCAGTTCTACATTCTACTCAAAAACTGGACTCAGTTTTACGTTGTGGAACTCGACACTTACCCACCGCCGTGCCAACCTAGCTCACGTTCCGCCCTCTCACCCCTCCCTCTGTTAAGTAACCCTCCCTCCCCTCCAATCCCGTCTATATTTTTCAGTGAAATCCGGGTTAGAAGGTAAAAGATCTGAAACTTAGCAATAGAAGTTCACTCTTATGACGCACTGCCATGTCACGTTGGCAGGTTTTCAGAAGGTCGTCATTGAATTCAGAACTCGATCTGGCAGAACTGCACCTTTTTGGCACCTACTATTTTGTAAATAGCTTGATAGGAGATTCCACCGAGAATGTTGTTCTCAGGAATCGTATTGGAGAGAGGGGCGGCAAGCTCGAACTGCCTACTTCTAGTCCGACAAGATCACAGTCATCCGGCTCATCACAAGTCCTCTTTACCATCCAATGCAATACACAAACCATTTCCTTGTGCAAAGCCTTTTCGCCCAGGAAAGTGTCAAATGTCTCATGGACAAAGCGTTTATTTGAGCCAACTTCAGACCCGGTCTCGTGTTGTCAGTCTTCCTTGAACGTTGCTTCCAAACCTTGCTCATTTCCTGTTTCTCCGGCAGGGTGCCCAATTCGTTTTTAGCGGCATAACGTAGTGAAGAGTTCAAGCAACCCATGCCGTGAGAAGCAAAAGGCAGAACATGACTTTCAGCTTCTCCTTTTACAGCTTCTAATCCTGTGCACGCTGGCATTCAAGCAGTTTATATTTTTGATAAAACAAAAAATAAAACAAAAGCAAATCAAAGTGTCATTCGTGACGATCCTAAGCCCAGTTGAAAAAGATGCATCCAAGATTCTAACCAGATAGATCATTAAAAAATGAATTTAACTCACTCTTCATCAATTCTCCTGGCTTAAGTCCTGGTAAGATACTCGTATAATATCAAGTTTAGATTCGTTGTGACTTGAACCACTTCAAACCAATCCAAATAATGAGTATACTATCCTGATATGAAATATGTACCGTATTATATTGATCTGCATCATATCAATTGATAATGCATTGTTACGGATCTTAATACCGATTTTGCAAATCTTGCTTCTAACTATACCACTTTCAAACAAGATATCAAACGTATGCTTGCTTAAACAATTTCAGCTACATCTTTTATCATCGAAGACCTCCACCTTAGTCAACAAGGATTTTAGGCTTACAAAAAGTTCTTCCTTCACTTAAGCCTTGATACATTTTACTATAATTCCGTTTCAAACCATTAGTGGCTTGTTTGGAGCTCTGCTTTGTCTCAATATTGGCTTTAAAATCTACTGCTTCATCTACACTTCCAGATACAGTTCTTACAGCATCTTCATCATTGTCATCTTCAATTCATTCAGTTCCATCTTTCTCAATGCGTTGCTTTTTATGCACTGCAACATCTTCTTCATCATCTATATCTTCTCCTTCAGATTCATCTTCAGCTCCACTTACTATAACTGCAGCATCTATGGTTTTCTCATCTTCAGCAACTTCTTCCACTTCTGCTTCAACTTCACCTCTTTTTCTTGGAGGAATTACCTGAAAGAATGCACTTTTCCAATCTCTTGCTTCCAGGAATTTAAGCAGTATCTCAACCACTTGGTTAACAGTCAGAACCTGTTCAAGCAAACACCTAAAGATTAATTGCAATGTTGCCACAACGCTTTTCAAAATACAGGAAACACTGAAAGCTCAGACACCATCTTAATTAACTCAAGCCTTGAACCCAATCTTTAACATGATTATCATTTCATCTTGAACATGTCTGCATGCCCAGAAACAAATGACAATGCTAAAATTCAACAGATTGAGTAGCAAGAAAAGCTAATCAAAACAGAAAATTTACAGATTTTCTAGGAGCACGATGAGATGGTCCCAGAAGAAATAGGAAACTGGTGGCATGTTGATGTACCTGAATATTGCTTGCGCTGATGTTTCTTGTCATGGTAGTCAGCTAGTTTACACACACACACACAACTAGAAAGCCTCTTTTCATTGTCATAGTTCATTTTAAAGCTAAAAGCGTCCTTCAATGAGGTATGCTCTATCAGCAAGATTGTCAACTACAGATTGAGCGATACTTTAATTATTTGCAGGTAGGCTCAACAATTACTTATTGATAAGAGAGTAACTTATCATACATTTTTGGAGGAAATCTAGTAACCTAGAAAAGCAAGAAATAGAGGATAGTTGCAAAGTTGGATTTCAAAGCTGAGAATTGAAGCATGGCAATATTTAAATTTTAATGACAATGAGTAAACAAGACAGCTGTTAGAACTAGATTTAATGACAGAGGGTAACTCTAGGTACTCAACCAAAGGTCTTCTTGGTACAAGGTCCACATTGAGGCTCTATTTTAGCATGGATTGAGAACCAAATCAATTATTAAATAGTGAAACTCATGCAATAGATCTGTTTGCAAGTGCTACCTACTGAAAACAAAGAAGTTATCTTTGAGTACAATTTTCAAGGAATCTCTTAATAATGCTAGTTTTTGGAATGACAACCAGCCCTCCTATTTCATCATTATCAGCATGTTGCTTTAATGGCATGATCAATATCAAGGATCAAGATCCCTTCCCTTTCTTCCATGAAAACAAAGGAAACAGCTCAGATACACATGGTTAATTATATAAATACGATGACAGAGAAACAGTTCAGAGACTGTAAGTTTTCAATCTTTGCAAAATAACATTATGGAATATCAAACCGATAATGATCTGTTCATTTATGATCAACAGAAACAAATTCCGCATTCTAATCTTTACATAAAGATATGAATATAGAGGACCACCTTACCTGTGAGCTTGACATCTTAAGGTAACTCGCAATTGGCAGTTTTGCAGACTGAATCCCTTGATCATTTGCTTTTGTCATGGTTATCCCTTTCCACCGATTCCGATCAACTAACCCACCAATAATATAAATTTTCTTTGGATCAAGTTCATCAAGTACAGTTTCTGCATCTGCCGTAAGATAGACAAGATTCTCTTTATGATCTTGCAAAACTTCAATATAAGACCTACTCTCTTTTTCAATCATCCACTTATCAAATCCGGGGAGCTTTTGCAATTGTGTTTCTATTTCTCCTCTGCATCCTGTCAACCAGAGATGAGCTGGTGATGCACATCTCCCATTAACTGCGTAACAATACATAATCTGTAACTTCTATTAGCTGATGAATTACATGTTTGATACAACAAACAGTGCCTTCTGGCCATCAAAATTATAAGTAATTTCCATAGAATAAAGAAATTATTCATGAACGAAGAAATGCACATGCCAAAAATTATAACAAAGGAGCCCCCACTTGTAACATTAAACAAAAATTAATTATACAAAATAAATCTGTGTTTAGTCATATTTTATGACAACTGAATAATGTCTCACAATTTGCACAAATCTTACCTGACACAGAATATCATAGTACATAGAATTCATTCAATACACAAAGCACTCAAAGGCTGATTAGGCTAAATGGATTGTATATGAAAGGAATGAAGACCGAGTTGGGGTTTATATAGCTATGTAGATCTACTTCTAAAAAATATCTCATTTCATTCATGCGTATTGTGCAGTACATGGTGACAGATTGAGATAGAAATCTATAACTCCATTAAAAACTTAAATATGGTGGTAATGTGTCAGATTTATTTAGCTAAAACCCTGTTATTTTTTTAGAGCAATTGAACTGATCCAATGATTTACAGCATGATTTTCCTAACCAATGCAATATCCGATTCCATTCAATACATTTGTGAATTAAAATACATGTTTTTAAAGCAACTCGCATCATCATAGGCTGAATCTTGAAGTTGGTAAAGAAACAAATGACGTAACAACACACATGCTTAGTATTTTAAACAATTTATACTGGTAACAAGAACATGAAAAAAATCAAGTCAAATTTTTATCAATTTATGAAGGATAGCTTACTGGTCATACCTCTGCATTGGTTCCTTTCAGTGCCAAGCCACTTGGAATGAGTAGTGACTATAGGCAACCCTTCCTTACCAAGTTTCTTGTTTACAATGCTTCAAACTAATTGTTAGCTTCTCATCAAGGTTGTTCAAGGCCCATGCAGCACATGGTTCAGCTCACATAATTCTTCCTTGGTATGTTGTCGAACAAGAAGAAACAAGCTTCTTCAGATGTGTTTATCTTCAAAACCATACATACATACATACATACATACATACATGCACCATCTTCACCTTTTGTCCAAATTACTGATCCTAGCAATGAAGCCGTCATGCTAATAATTATCTTGCAACTTTCTTCATTCTAGCATTGCATTGGTATTAAAATTCTGATCTTCATTCTTTAAGTTATAAATCCAATGCAACATAAATGATCCTTTAATTCAACTATAAACTCCAAGAGGATTTGTACCAGCCTTAAATGTCACATAATCTACTTTGATCTGGTTAATTCCTAAATTCTCATGATTAATGAAACAAAGCAAGGCAACGAAATTTGCCACCTTGTTGGACCGCTAGGCCAGGGACCAACCGAGTCCAACTGTCCGTTCATAAATCAGACAAAATCCCAGCGGCATTTTCGTCATTGTATCATATCATTTTCGAAAAACCCTAATTCGACAAGAAAGAAATTTTCGGGCAAGAGAGAGGGGGAGAGAAGCACACCTGCTGCGCAAGGCTGTGGATCTCGTTGGCGGTCATGAGATCGGCGAACTCGAGATCCAACACCACCTTCTGCCCCACCTCCGCCGCCCTCCTCAGCCGCTCAATCTTCATCTCCCGCTCCTCCGACCGCCGCTCCATCCGCTCCTTCCTCAGCTGCCGTCTCGACTCGATCAGCTTCGCCCGCTCCTCCTCCGACGCCGCGGCGGCGAGCTTCTCGTCCCACTCCCGACGGCGCCGCTCCGCCTCCAGCCGCTTCCGATCCTTCTCCGCCGCCTTCCGCTCCGCCTTTCTGGCCTCTAATCGCTGTTGCTTCAGGAGCTTCTTGCGCGCACTCTTGGAGAGGGCCGGAGCGGCGGCGCGGTCGGCCACCGGGGCGGTTTGGCCGTTTCCGTTGGGTTCATCCATGGGTCGGGGTCGAGCGAGGGTTTCGAGTGAGAGGGAAGATGGTGAAATTACGGGTATGCTTTGCGGAAAGGTAGAGCGCAGTAGAGTTGGCAGTCAGATCGGCCGGATTGGATCATTTCGGATCCGGTGATTTCAGACTTGGTTCACTTTCCGCCTTTCAAACTAAACTCTAACCCTAAGATCATTTTAAGTTAACTTAATATTATTTTAAAAATTGAATATATATTATTTTTAAAATAATTTATCAAGAATTAATTTTTTTTTCTTTGTTTACTTATGTATTGATCCAAATGATATAGCATAATTAGACACTAATAAAAATAATGGTTATAATTTTATAAAATATTAAAATAATATATTAAGCAATAGCCTACAAACGTATATTTTTGAAATTAAATAAATATTAATATTAAATTATTAGTAAGATTAGATTACAAATATAATGAACAAATATTGAAAATATGCATGCCTAATTCTACCCTTCTATCTTCTCCTAAAAGGATGTTTAAAGCTGTTGATATTGATTCCTCAATAACACTGAACTTAGAATAGCGCATTTTTAATCCAATCATTTATTGAGTTACATTAGTATCAATTATATTATATATCAAAGAATATAAAATATTAAAATGTTAACCATGTAAATATTCATAAAATTATATAATGTCATCTACATAAAATTTTTAAATCTAAAATAAATGAAATTAAAATTATGTCTTACCCTCATATCCAAACAATCAATTACGGATGGCAATCAAAGCTTATGCATGTTCTAGCAAATATTATTTTTTGGATTATTTTGGGCTACCCATAACCCAGTCTATACCGATCTTAAAAATTTTAGATCATTTTAGGTTCAAATAAAAAAAAAATCCCTAGCCCTATTTTTTCAAGCGGGTTTGGGTCAGGTTTTCTGCCACCTGCTGTCGAACTATATCCATGATCGATAACCCATTAAGCCAACAAAATATGGGTGCAAGATATTATAAAACAGAAAAACATGGGTTAATGTTTTGAATAAAAATCAAATATATTCATTGGATTCAATTTGAGAGAAAAGGTTAGGAAAAAAAATAGATGCCCATCACCCATCGAACAATGAATCTAAAGGGATGTTTGAAGTGAAAGGGATTAGATTTCTATAATAATCCTTTATTCCTGGAGAGTCAAAGATTAACATCTCTCTCCCTATTAATTTTTTAGGGGTTGTTTGGAGTGAATATTTGTCGAAAAAATAAGTTACCTAGAAATTGCTAGAAATTCAAATTTTAATATACTGAAATTTAAGTGCAGAAATTTAAAATAAAGAAGTTGAGATAAAATGGATTCAGGTTTGCCTTGCCTCTAATGACTCAGTCCTTTATGGCCTTAAAGGCTCAATAGTTATTATTCCCAAGTCATGTAGGAAAATGGTAAAAATTTAAATTGTTTGGAGCCTTTCTAAATGCTCATGCTTATAATGAGTGGAATGCTTGCGCAAGTGGAGCGCTCATGAGCAAAATGCTCAGTGTTGATGAGCGAAAGTGCTCATCCATCGAGTGCATTTTTTTATTTTTAAAATTTAATTTTTTTTTATTTTTAAACATAAAAATAGTCAACAATCTCGTACAAAAATTTTAAATTTTAAAAAACTAGTAAAATCAACATAACATAAATTTTGGGGCATCTTATACTATGCAATAGATAAGGTGTTCAATGGACTTGAACCTGACTCAGTATTGATTGTATACAGTTGAACGAACAATAGTGGATTAGACCTTAAATTAGGTCCTTCACTCAGACCTCTATTAACCACACACAGAGTATGCGGTCAGTGCATATTAAAGACCTTGCTCTTAGTACTTTGATTTTTTATAAGAATTTCTTAGGGTTAGCCTAAATCTTTAGTCATGACCTAATATTACATAGATGAATCCTTCAATGATATTTGTGACCTGTACATAATTTTTCTCAGATTCATTAAGAGTATAACTCAACCTTACATAGTTTTATTTTGTCACTTTATAAGAGCACTCATCATAGAGATGGAAGGAAATTTTTTTTCAAAGATTGTGCTCTAACACGATCACTCAATCAGCTTTGTTTCTACCATATCGAACCTCTTTCATGGGATCTTTAATCACAGAAGTTGGATATCCATTGTTGGTAACTAAATAATGGGCTTGAGCCCCATCCCCTTCGATGATTTTAGGATTCCACTCCTAAATAGTCCCTTGGTTAATTGATCTACCAAATTCTTTTCAGACTTGATAAATTTCAAATAGATAATATTATTTTTCTTATATTATCTTATAAACTTATGATGAAGCTTATAGGCCTGTTCATCTTTTTATTAGTATTCTTTTGATTAGTTACTTCGATTACGACCTTATTATCACAATGGATTGATTATAATACCGATGCATTAGAGTCACAAATCCAAGTCTTTAATAAAATATCCTCCTACCATGAGTATGATTGATTCTTACAAAATGATATTATATTTAATTAAAACTTTCCTCCCACCCCTATTTCATACATCATGAAATGAGTCATGGATCTCTCCATTGCTTTGTTAAAAATAAATTATTTTGAGATTAGAACATTGACATTTTAGACAATTGTTATTTGTTATTAAAATGAGAATAATGGTCAGCAATAAAAATAAGAATGACAATATTACATATTTAGATCACTAACAGGAACAATCAATGCAAATAATAGGTATCAACAATTATTTTTGTTATAAACAAAAATAGAATTATTGTAAAGTAATAGTTGTTATCCAAATTTATTTTTTTGATATATACAATATAGTGAAAGGTCTGAATATAATGTTATATAGCTTTTGTTTTAAACCCTTTTTTTTCATGGATTAAAATGTGATTAAACTCTAAAAATGTATTTGAAGAGTCGACATCTAAATTCCATTGGTTGCAAAATAGAATTCTTTTTCGTGTTTACATGAAAGCTTTTTCTACCATGAATGGATCAGTGCACTGCATAAATTAAGGGAACAATCAATAATGTACATGCTTCAAGATGATTTGAATTTTCTAATGGAGAACAAATTGTCTTTTTTTTTTTAGGAAATTATGAGGATGGAATTTTTTTCCATAAGCAAACTTTATTAAAATTATATATATTTATAGGAGAAAATTATAAAGATGAAAGAATTTATAAGAGAGATGAGGAAGAAATAAGAGAGTAAAAATTACAAAATAAATTATGCAAGTTCAAATACTTTTCGGGACAGAGATTACCTCAAAAGCTGAAACTATCTATGATCCTATGCAAAATTACCGATGAGGATGAGATCTTTTTGAAAAAGATTTTAGAGTTCCTTTCCTTTCACATGTGCCACAAAAATAATATGATCAACTGGTCGCAGCTTTTCGTTCTAGCAATTGGCACCTTTGTTCCTTCTCCATGCTAGACAGAGCTTGAAGAGATTGGAAGGCAATCTATTTACCTCAACTGCATTTGCTAGAAGATCCAGAATCACCCTCAAAAATGGGCATGCAATGAATAAGTGTCTACTAACTCTTGGCTTCCTCTATATAGTATGTATTTGGTATTGACATGCCAACTTTTCTTTGCCAAGATATCTTCGATATATAGCTTGTTACATAGGGCTAACTAAAGAAATATCTTTACATTCTTTAGGATGCTGGCTTTCTAGATAATTGTGGAAAAAGGATATACGACACCCTGATGATTAACAAATTTGTAGAAAGAATCGATGTTGCATATCTACCATCACTACAAAGCTTCCATATTGGAATATCTACTGATGACGATGGTCGAATGGTTGAGAGTAGACTCTGAAGTTGTTCAAACTATGTGTACTCTAAAGTTGTAAGGGGGCCAGACAACTGAAGTCTCCATTGTTGTATTGAATGACTCTACATCGATGCCACGAACTTATACTTCTTAGTAGATCGCTCATACAAGTCCTCGAACAGATATGCTAACGAAATAGAAGCTACCCAACAATCCTTTCAAAATTTGATATTCTTTCGATTATCAAATCTGAAGGACATACAACTCCAAAAAGCATTCAAATCTTTATAGATATCCTGTTGAATTAGAGAGGCTTTCCGCATTATCTTCCTTCCTTGCAAAACAAATTGGCACTTGGAATAGTAGTTTTTAGAGACCAGTTTTAATCGTGGGCTATTGCCTTCATCTTGTTTGTTTAAGAATTTCCAAGCCCATTTGACCAATAATGCTAAATTCATATTCTTGAGATTTCTAATGCCTATTCCTCCTTTTATCTTGTCCCTACAAATAGCTTCCTAGTTGATTAGACAATGGAACCTACTGATCAATTTTTTAATTTTTGAATCACCCAAGATGAAAGTTTGAATTTTGACATAAAGTATGCCGAAAGCATCATAAGAACTAAGTTAAGAAGGTACAACCTCCCTCCGGTGGATAGCAATCTGCCTTTCCATAATACAAACTTCCTCTCAATCTTTTCTATAAGAGGCTACTAACACTATTTGAGTAATCTCTTATTACATGGAGGTAGACCAAGATATCTAAATGGAAGTTCACCTCTCTTACATATCAGCATGGTGGCAAGGGAAAAGATAATCCCCTCCTCCATATATAAGTAGATTACTAAACTCTTGTGAAAGTTGATCTTGAAACTAGATACGTTTTCAAAGGTAAGAAGAAGAGCATTGATTGCAATATGACGACTTCTCTCCACCGCACAAAAAAGAAAAGAGAGTCATTAACAAAATGAAGGCTTTTTATATTATAAAGACAAGGTGAACCCTCAATTCCTTTGATTAGACCCATTAATCAGCCTCCTTAAATAGCCTGTTAAGCATATCCGCAATAAGAATAAATAAATCAAAAAATAGTGAGTCACCTTATTCGAGCCCACATCGACACTTGATCCACATTTTAGGACATCCATTTACCAACACACCAATTTTTGCTGAGCTAAGAAGGAAGACCATCCAATCAATGAAAGGGAAACCATGAGCTACTAACATCTTTATAAGAAAGTCCCAATTAATTCTATTAAATACTTTTTTGAAGTTGAGGTTGCATAGAATCTAGGTGTGCCAGGCTTTCTACAATAAGATAGAAGCTAGGTGTGCCAGACTTTCTACAATAAGATAGCATCTCATGATAGTAATAAAATTCTTGATGATAAACCTTTCCTTCATGATAACATATTGTCATACCACTTTTTTAAGGTTTTGTAGAGCATGGAAGGATGAAACGATAATTAAGGTAAACGAGCAAACCTACTCTTACGCACGTCAGGAAAATGTTTCATTGGCTAAAATATAAAATTATAGAACGCTTCTAAAGGACACGGCAATTGACACAGAGCTTACGTGCCTTGATGATGTGTAATATTCTTTTCATTACGTCGGTAAATAAATATCTTCATTTCTAAAATATGAAAGGCCAAAAATTTTCATTTATAAATTTTGGCCTTTCAGTGGATGCCAATAGGATCCTATGCAACGTTTGACTGCCATTTTATGTTTAACTCATAAAAGATATTCATTTTGTTTTATTTAGTCCCCAGATAGAACTAGACTTGAGCTTTGCTTATGGTTAAGCTGGTTTCTATATACCATCCTCCTTAATTTGAATATAAGATAATTATTAAATGGACGATAGTTTATAAAATTTTTCAATCAACCGAAATTATCTATAGGTCACGCTCAATTGGTCCGCATGCGACAAGACATTGCGGGAATGCGCCAGCACCAGGGCCCAAAAGGCTTCTGACGAGTGCTGCGTGCCTTGTCCCCCAATTGATTCCCATCGACTTCTCTCCTATCATTGCCAAGTTGGATGGTATAGACGACTGCTATTGACCTCGAGTTCTAACGCCGTACATATCACAACCTCTTTAGCTTATCGTCCCCCTACATTTCCCAATAATTCCACCTCTAGCATGGCTACCCCAAGCCTTGACCCGCCCATGAATTTGCCTCCTTTGCCTGTGACTCCGCTGCCACCGCCTCCATCATCTTCTTCTCCTCCTCCGCCGGCCCTTACAGTGGCACACGACCAGAGTGCGGCAGCATCCGAAATCCAGGATCAACGGCTGCTACTCCCTCGGTCATCAGCTAGTTGCGACACGGCGGTCACAGTGGAGAAGGAGGAAGACGGGGAACAAAGAGGAGAGGAGGCCAAGCTAAATGAAGAATGGCTCAAGAAGACGCAAGGCTGCCTCGTGGTCCTCGCCACCCTCGTCGCCTCTGTAACATACAGCGCTGGGGTAAACGTCCCTGGTGGCTTCTGGCAGGATGACTCTCCAGCCAACAGCACCAAAGAACACACTGCTGGGAATCCGGTGTTGGCTGACAAAGATCCATTTCGATACCGTGTTTTCTTCTTATTCAACGCCAACGCTTTCGCGACGTCGGTGGTCCTCATCGCGCTGCTCTTGAAACGGAGCTTCTTCCATTCCGACATGAGGCTACCATTGCTGATTGGTTCTCTGTTTGGAAGCCTGATCAGTTTAGTGGTGGCTTTCTGCGCAGGCAGCGCTACAAATCGAGCCGACGTTCTCTCTATCCTGTGTATGCTTGCTTACGCCTGCTTGTGGATTTATTTTTTGGGTCTGGGTATTCAAGTGGTTATCAAAGAAGATATCATCAATATGGCGGCGAATGTCGTGCCAAGGAACGAATGTTGAGTTAGAAACGATGGGACAATAACCTTGACCAGGTCGAAATTTCGCTCGATATGTTGCTGATATAAGCTTGTACTTGTTTCTTAATTATCATGCCATGACTATCCCGAAAATAGCTGTGCCAAAAAGTATATGTAAATTTCAAATATATCATTTGCGTGTAATGCCATGAAGATAATATTTAGCCTCTTGAATCTTGTATAATTATTTCAGTTTCATCTGATGTACAATTATGATGAAAATAAATGCTTATCTGTACAAACTGCTCTGCTAGTCAATATTGTAGTGATGATTTCTTTGAAGTTACCTTCCAAGTGCTCTAAAAATATTATTTATAAAGCACATGTAGATTAGTGAGTTACTTGCATGATTTGTATCCTCTAAATATGATATTAATGCCACTAAATAGCTGTAACTAACTTGAAGGTCCCCTAAAAATATTGAAAGTAATAATAATAAAAAAAAAAGGATATGCAGGAGAGATAGGCTAACTCAAGTCAGATGGTCGGAAGACTAGTTGCCAAGGCCAAAGATGGTTTCGCATTCCTCTCATGGGTCAAATAATTATTAGAAATAAAATATTAAACTTGAAACTTCGTCAATCGTTGAGATTCTCCACACTCATATTACGAAAACATTCGTGATATGAGATTCATGATTAAAATATCCAATATATTTTTTTTAAAGAAAAGTTGTGATGGTCCACGACCTCATGCAAAGTAAATTAGCTAGAAGGTTTTCTTGTTGGGCTAAAAACTTAAATTCAAATTTAAACAAATTCAAACATAAATACAATGAATTTGTTTACAGTATCCCTAAGTTCACATCGACTATGAGTGTGGCTTACTTTAATATTATTTATAATGAATTAGAACCTTATTTAAAAAAGATTAGTTGAAAGATATTATTTAGATTTTTTGATAGTATATATATAAATAAAGTTGAATGAATATATAGTTAAATGAAGATAGTAAAAACAATAAGATCAAGATATATGCATGATAAAACTTGAAAGGATGAAATTAAAAAATCAACATACTAGAAGATTTATAGGAATTGCATAAATTAAAGATAAAATGATGGAGAATAACTTAAGATGATTAGTGATGTATAAGAAACTTCTGAGGAGGAAAGATGCCTTGATTTGTATTGAAAATAGTAAGAAAAGAAGGTGATGAACTATAGTAATATGGATGAAGAATATGAGGAATAATATAGAGAAATCTAGAAAAATATCAAAAGTCACCGTATTTTGCTTAGAAAACAAGAATCCATATAGCAGATTCTAAATAATTCAAAAAAAATGGTTATAATTATAATTATGATCTAGTGCATTTTGTCTTTGCCAGATAAAATTAATGAAAAACTTATTTACTGCACTTTATGATCTTGATGAAATTAGTAAAGCATCGAGCATCTTCCTTATCCTTGAAGTACGATGTTGATATGAAGCCCCAAATGCTTGATTTTACTTGTTCGACTCCATTTGATACAAGACATGGCAATTTCCTATAGCCTAGTCCCGATAGGTTCACCCATCACATAATTAGATTTGTCAAGTGTAAAGAGTGAAATTTTGCAATAACTAAGTATAGATGTCACATAGGAACTGTTCTAGCAAAATCTTCTAGAATGGTTCATTCATGATTCTATCCTTTTTCAAATTGAGATTGCTCAAATCAATGGCTAAAGGTTTGATCAACATGTTCAGGGCTCAAGAAATCATTTTAAATCTACCTATCATAAGCCAAACTAGAGGTCCATGACCAACACAAGGACCAAAATGAGTAAGATGCACCTTGGCTAACGTAAGCCTCAATTAACCTAACGATCAAAGCAGTTAACATCAAAATAAAATATTGATATCCATTACACATATCCATCATAATGGGTGTTTGTCCAAGTATATATAAATATATCCACAATGACCATAGAGTCGAATCAGAAATATTCATGAAGATCCTTTTATATGGTAATCATGGAATTCTACATATACAAAAGATAAAATCCAAGGGATAATATAATAGTAAATCCATTTGAGGCCACAATCAACTTAGCATATAGAGCGGTTGTCTTGCAGAAGATTCTCGTTGATCAAATACAGAGAGCTTCAAGCTTAAATAAAAGAGGTGTAAGAAGATAGGAAAGCTAGAGATGTGGGAAATAAGTGGAGATAGAAAATCTTGAACATTACTTTTTAGCTTGAATATGTAAAAGATAAACATTACTTTTTCAGCTTAGACTTGTACATGATGATTTAAGTGTACAACAATTTAATAATTTATAAACTCTAATAGGTCCTTTTATATCATAATTTCTATCAATCCATCTTACGTGGAAGTAAGATATAGACAATACTTTTACCATGCAATATTTCTTAAAATTACATTATTTTATTTAAAAAAAAGTTTTAAAAAGCATGTCAATATGAAATGAAAGTATTAGAAATTCATGTTATTTTACCAAGACGGCCAAGCAAGCACAACCCAAATGAATGTTTGATTAGGATTAGGTTTGATTTAATACCTACAAACTGAAGTTATATTGTGCACAGATCTAGATTACCAACCATGTGATCGAGGCCTATTGAACCTGGACACAACAGACCTCTGTCCAGATACGTTAGCAGGATTTAGATCCATAAAAAACTCGCCCAACCCAATACTCTGGCAGAAGTAGTTAAGCTCCATCATAACCTGATCTAAAATCTAAAGTTTGAACCCAACTAACATAAGGGCCGGATCGAATAGGAGACCATGGTCAGGGATCTCAATGGGCCGGACCGGCCCTAGAGGCTAAAGACCTAACCCGAAATATTGGGCTGGCCCTGGTTCTTGTGCCCAAAATTCCGACTAGAGTCAATTTCTGGTGAGTCTGATTATTCTGAACCAGGTCCAGAAAATGAGGAGAAAATATCCTAAAATGAACACAACGCAACTGGATTTCTGGTCGGACTTTTTAACTCCAATCAAGCCCTATTTAAATATCAAAATGCATAGCTCAGGCTACTGCTTCCTTTTCGGGTTTCAAATTTCTCATGCCATCGCCCAACCCATCGGCTTCGTTCTCGTGCAACAGAGACGGCCCATTGTAGCACAAATAGATCCGTAGGCATCTAAGGCCCCATTTGACTGGGCTTTTCAAGAACCCAAAAGCACATTTAGAGACCTAACAGCACTTCTTAAGAATTTTAGAGTATTTAGTAAAAAATTTAAAGCACTTTTCAGCTCCTTCAAAAATTATTATAAGCTTCAATTTGAAACTTTTTTCAAAAGTTTTACTTGCTAAACATGACAAAGCTTTTTTAAGAAAAAGTCATCCTTGCTATTATAATATCATAATACTGAATTATTATAATAAAATTATAATACTTCATAATATAATATCATTATCATTATTACATTATAGTACTCATCATCATTATATTATTATTATCATAAAATTTATTATTATAATAAAATTATGATAATATTCTAATATTAAAATAATATATAATATAATAATCGTATTATATTATAATAAGTACCATTATTATATTATTATTGTAATATAATTTATTATAATAATAAAATATTGTTATGTTATTATGATAATATAGTATTATTATAATATTATTATATTAATTATATATAATATAATTACAAACTAATAATGATTGTACTATATTATATTAATATTATAGTACTATTAAAATATTATTATTATCATTATTATATTATAATAATAATCACTATTATATTATTACTGTAATATCATTTATTGTTATAATAAAATAATGATAATATTATAATAATGATATTATAAAATAATATTGTAATGATAATATACTATTATATAATAATTTATTATAATTATTATATTATAATAATCATAATATGATAATAAATATAATAATATTATATTATGTTATAATATTATTATGATAATTTTTGAGTTACAATATTTGATTACAATAATTTTTGATGGAACAAACAGTTAGGTGGTTGAATATACTATATATTATTTTTTATTGTTATTTTCTCATTGCCAAGGCATTTTTTCATTTGGTTACCAAATCGATACAAAGTTCTACAACATTTTAGAAATACAGTTATTCAATAGCAAACAACTTTTAATAAAAATTTTTTTAACAAGAGATCTGTATTTAATAGTTTTACGGACAAAAGCTCTACTACTGATAACAGTGTCAAATAGAATTTATGCGCATCTTCCACGCCTGTTCTTGCTCTAGATTGCATGTCAAGTTTGCAAGATTATTAGTGCCACTTTCCTTTGCAAATAAAAGGAGTGGCCTTCGCATCAGTACGTGCTACCCATATGTAAGCATAAGATCCACCAAGGTGACTTAACTAGAAGAAGTCTGTGCTGGAATTTCCTTTTATCAAAATCATTTTTCTTTTTTTCTTTTTTTTGTCTCTATTAATTCATTCAGAACATAGTCGGGTAAATTGTTGCATGGCATAGAGCGATCCCCACCAAGCATCCATTAATACAGCATTAGAAGCTAATATAGTGCCAAATATAATGGCTCCTACTGCAAGTATTCTACCCATATAGTCATTCAGTACATATCCAGCAGCTTCTGTGTGAAGAATTTCATCTGACTGAATGCTTAAACCTATGTCCAATGTATATAAAGACTCAAATATGATATGAAGCAACATAATTTGATCACAAGACCTGACCTAACGAAAGCCAACCTGACCCGTGCAATGATCACGCATTTCCTTCCTTTGTTTTTTTTTTTGGAAACCTTTGTGTTTGCTTCCACTAGGGTCGGCAATAAGAACTGCTTCTGGTCTCACCTGAACTGAAAGCATGCATTGTTTAATTTCGATGGTCATCTTAGATTGAATCCTCATATGTGCATCAGTGTGAAGTTTATAACGATCTAATTGGGCACAAACTAAATGCAAAATTTTATGTAAAAAGACAACCATACTACAACGCAACATAAAAATTTTACACAAAAAAAAAAAAAAAAAAAAAAAAAAAACATTAAGCTAACATGTAACCTCCTCGTTTGCTCTTGGCACATGCAGCCATACATACAATGTATCAACAGAGCTTGCACATCAACTGTACACGTAATTTATTTTACAAAAATTATACTTTTTTATGAAAGCGCAATCTATTCACATGATTTTTTTTTTAATATATATATAGAGAGAGAGAGAAGCACGGGCATATCACAAAGGTCTTCGGTGCCCTTGGCCGTTGCTCCTCGACTCAACATCCCTCCTGTGGTCCGTGGGGAATTTTGCCTTGTACTCCCTGAACCAGACGGCGTAAACAACGATCGGAAATCTCACTACCTGCAAAACAACAGCAATCACGGACGAAACCAGGTTGTGCCAGCTGCATACTCCCCTCCCAAACAAAATAAGTCCAGCAGCAACCACGTCCGAAGAACATTCAGCTTAATCTCGCCATGGTGGTAGGTCACTTTCATGAGCAAAAGGATTATGATAACAGAATTCACAAAAGCCATGGAGTTGAAAACATAGAATATCATGCATCGGCGAAGGGCCTTGTCGGCGAGGACCGGGTGGCCAGCGTTGTGTACCGTCCGTCAGTTCGACGGTGTCCTCCCAGAAGCCACCGGCCGGAGTCAAACCAGCTTGGTACGTTATCGTGGCGGCCAAAACGGCGAGCACCAGTACCCTCCCTCCCATCTCTTGCACCCATTCTTCTCTCATCGGTTTATTCCTGGCAATCTCACTATCGATCACGACGTCGCTCCTTATTGCTGCTGGGGGGAGCATGTGCGCCCTGTTCGTTGCTGCTGGTGGTGCCATGTCTATTCTTGGCTTGTTCCAGTCTTCCGGACGTATTCCGGCGAGGTGTCAGACTGCTATCAACGTTCAATGGATTAACTGGCACAGCTAATGACGTACAGGAGATAAATCGATTACATATATGTTGAGACCTGCTCACGGAGGCTGTGTGGAATTCGTTGAAGGGTTTGCGCAATATATAGGTCCTCGTCTCTCCAATGCAAGCATCTGACCTCCAATCAACCACGGACCTTTGGTAGTAACCTTCATGAAGTCCTAATTTTTGAGTCGAAACACAAAATGGTCAGTCAGTGCTGATTGCGAACGCTTCGAAGCCGCCTGTAGGACGCCACTGCTCCTTTAGCCATGTTAAAAGGAAGTCCAACCTAAGTCGCCTACCTAAAATTCGTTCAATTATAGCAAGTTTTCGCTCACCTTTTGCTTCCTCAATCTCAATATTTGTAAATTTGTTCTATCTGTGAAAATGTTTATGCAAATTTTCTACCTCCTGCTCGGATACCTTATTCAACACCAGCGACGCTGCAAAAGATTTAATAGCATTTGCCCATGAACGGGTTGCACATTTCTCTTCTCTCTATTTCCCTTCTGGCCGACTTTGATGAACTGACGAGTTGCCACCATCCTTCTTTGTAAACGCAGCGGCTGGATTATTAACTTGCGAAGACGATTGCCCAGGAATCTCGATCACCATCGGTTGATGAACAACGCTCTGGTCCAAGGCTTCACTAGCAAAGTTGCTCTCCATGCTTACAATCCTTTAATTGGATCACCAAGTTTTGATATCAGGAGATAGACTGACTGTAGTACCGATACATGTAAGTCACAAATCCAAGTCTTTAATAAAATATCCTCCTTCCAAGAGCACGATTGATTCTTACAAAATGATATTACATTTAATTAAAACTTTCCTCCCACCCCTATTTCATACACCATGAAATGAGTCATGGATCTCTCCATTGCTTTGTTAAAAATAAATTGTTTTGAGATTAGAACATTGACATTTTAGAAAATTGTTATCTGTTATTAAAATGAGAATAATGGTCAGGAATAAAAATAAAAATGACAATATTACATACTTAGATCACTAATTGGAGCAAGCAATGCAAATATTAGGTGTCAACTATTATTTTTGTTATATACAAAAATAGAATTATTGCAAAATAGTAGTTGTTATCTAAATTTATTTTATTGATATATGCAATATAGTGAAAGATCTGAATATAATGTTATATAGTTTTTTTTAAAACCCTTTTTTTATGCATTAAAATGTGATTAAGCTCTAAAGATGTATCTAAAGAGCCGGCACCTAAATTCCATCGACTGCAAAATAAAATTCTTTTCGGTGTTTACATGAATGCTTTTTCTCCCATGAATGGATTAGTGCACTGCATAGATGAAGGGAACGGTCAACAATATACATACTTTATAATGATTTGAATTTTCTAATGAAGAACAAATTGTCTTTCTTTTTTTTTAGGAAATCATGAGGGCGGAAATTTTTTCCATGAGCAAACTTTATTAAAATCATAGGTATTTATAAGAGAAGATTATAAAGATGTGAGAATTTACCAAAGAGATAAAGGAAAAAATAAGAGAGAGAAGATTATAAAATGATTCATGCAAGTTCAATCACTTTTTGGGATAGAGGTTACCTTAAAAGCTAAAACCATCTATATGATCTTATGCAAAATTGTTAATAAAGATGAGATCTTTTTGAAAAAGATCCTAAAGTTCCTTTCCTTTCATATGTGCCACATAAATGATATGATCAACTGTTCCCAGCTTTTCCTTCTAGTAACTCTCTAGCCAGAGCTTGAAGTGATCGAAAGGTAATCTATTTATCCCAACTGCATTAGCTAGGAGATCTAGAATCGCCCTCGAAAATGGGTATGCAATGAATAAGTGATCTACTAACTCTTGGCTTCCTTCGTATAGCACGCATCTGGTACTGACATGCCAACCTTTTTATGCTAAGATATCTTTGATATGTAGTTTGTTGTGTAGGGCTAGCCAAAGGAATATCTTAACATTCTCTAAAATGCAGGCTTTCTAGACAGTGGTGGAAAAGGGATATATGATACCTTGATGATTAACAAATTTGTAGAAAGAATCGATGTTGTATCTGCCATCACTACAGGGCTCCCATATTGGAATATCTACTAATGACGATGGTCGAATGACTGAGAGTAGACTCTAAAGTTGTTCAAACTATGTGTCCTCTAAAGCTGTAAGAGGGCCAGACAGCTGAAGTCTCTATTATTGCACTGAACAATTCCAAATCGATGCGATAGACTTACTCTTCTTAGTAGCTCACTCATACAAGTCCTCGAACACATATGCTGATGGAATAGGAGCTACCCAACAATCTTTCCAAAATCTGATATTCTTCTCATTACTAAGTCTAAAAGTCATTCAACTCCAAAAAGCATCCAAATCTTTACAAATATTCTTTCAAATTGGAGAGGCTCCCCGCATTCTCTTTCTTTCCCTCAAAACAAATTAGCACTTGGAGTAGTAGTTTTTAGAGACCAATTTTAACCATAGGCTATCGCCTTCATCTTGTCTATTTAAGAATTCCCAAGCCTATTTGATCAATAATGCTAGATTCATATTCTTGATATTTGTAATGCTTAGTCCTTCTTATGTCTTGTCCCTGTAAACAGCTTTCTAGTTGACTAGACAGTGGGACCCACTGATTCTTTTCCTTTCCAAAGGAATGCTCTTTTTAACTTATCAATTTTTTAATTTTTTGAATCACCCAAGATAAAAGTCTGAATACTGATATAAAGTATGCCAGAAGCATCGTAAAAACTAAGTTAAGTAGGCACAATCTTCCTCTAGTGGATAGCAATTTGCCTTTTCATAATACAAGCCTCTTCTCAATCTTTTTTATAATAGGCTGCCAGCATTGTTTGAGTAATCTCTTATCATATAGAGGTAGACCAACATATCTAAATAGAAGTTCACCTCTCTTACGTATTAGCATGGTGGCAAAGAAAAGGATAGTCTCCTCCTTCATATTTAAGTAGATTATCAAACTTTTGTGAAAGTTGATCTTGAAACCAAAAACATTTTCAAAAGCAAAAAGAAGGCTTTGACTGCAATAAGACTCCCCCTCTCCGCAGCACAAAAAAAAGAAAGTCATCAGCAAAATGAAGGCTCTTTATATCACAAAGATAAGGTGAACCCCCAATTCCTTCAATTAGGTCCACTAATCCAGCTTACTTCAATAACCTGGTAAGCACATCCACAATAAGAATGAATAAATTAGAAGATTATGGGTCACCTTGTTGGAGCCCACAGTAACACTTGATCTACCTTTTAGGACATCAATTTATCAGCACATCAACTTCTGCTGAGCTAAGGAGGTAGAGCATCCAACCAATCCATTGGGAAGAAAAACCATGAGCTACTAACACGTCTACAAGGAAGTCCCAATTGACTCTATCGAATGCTTTCTTGAAGTCGAGCTTGCATAAAATCTCAGGTATGTCAAACTTCCTGCAATAAGATAGCACCTCATGGATAGTAATAAAATTCTCAAAATGATAGATCTTCCCTTATGAAAATAGATTGTCATACCATTTTTTTAATTATTTGTAGGGTAGGTAAGGATGAAATGATGATTAAGGTAAACGAGCAAGTCTATTCTTATGCACGCTAGCAAAATGTTTCATTGAATAAGATATAAAGCATGTGAATATTAAATTAAACACTTATTAAATAAAATATAAAGCACGTTAACATTAAATTAAACACTTACTTCCTTATTATTCAAAGGACAAGCAAGCATACTCTTATGCACGTTAGCAAATGTTTCATTGAATAAAATATAAAACCTCCGTACATTAAATTAAACACTTACTTCCTTATCATAGAAGGATTCAGAGACAAGCAGCGCAATTGACACAGAGCTTATGTACCTTGATGATGTGTATTATTTTTTTCATTACGTCAGTGAAAAAATATTTTTATTTGTAAAAAGTAAGAGGTCGAAATTTTTTATTTACAAATTTTGGCCTGCCAGTGGATGCCAAACAGGATCCTGTCCAACGTTTGACTACCATTTTATGTTTAACACATAAAAGATATTCACTTTGTTTTATTTAGTCCCCAAATAGAACTAGACTTGAGCTTTGCTTATGGTTAAACTGGTTTCTATATACCATTCTCCTTAATTTGAATATAAGATAATTATTAAATGGACGATAGATTATAAAATTTTTCAACCAACCGAAATTATCTATAAGCCTTGCTCAATTGGTCCGCGTGAGACGAGACATTGCGGGAAAGCGCCCGCACCTGGTCCAAAATATCTCTCCCTGTATGGACGACCCAAAGTCACCAGTCCCTCTCAGAGGCATCCAGGTCCCACACCATTGCCAAGTTGGATGGCATAGATGGCTGCTATTGACCTAATGCTCTAATGCCCTATTTATCACTTACTTTCTTATCATTAAACGATTCAAAGGACAAGCAGCGAAATTGACGCTGAGCTTACGTATCTTGATGATGTGCAATATTTTTTTCATTACGTCAGTGAAAAAATATTTTTATTTGTAAAAAGTAAGAGGTCGAAAATTTTTATTTACACATTTTTGCCTGCCGGTGGATGCCAAACAGGATCCTGTCCAACGTTTGACTACCATTTTATGTTTAACACATAAAAGATATTCATTTTGTTTTATTTAGTCCCCAAATAGAACTAGGCTTGAGCTTTGCTTATGGTTAAGCTGGTTTCTATATACCATTCTCCTTAATTTGAATATAAGATAATTATTAAATGGACGATAGATTATAAAATTTTTCAACCAACCGAAATTATCTATAGGCCATGCTCAATTGGTCCGCGTGCGACAAGGCATTGCGGTAAAGCGCCCGCACCTGATCCAAAATATCTCTCCCCGTGTGGACGACCCAAAGTCACCAGTCCCTCTCACAGGTATCCAGGTCCCACACCATTGCCGAGTTGGATGGCATAGACCACTGCTATTGACCTAATGCTCTAATGTCCTATATTATCACTTACTTTCTTATCATAAAACGATTCAAGGGACAAGCAGCGCAATTGACACAGAGCTTACGTACGTTGATAATGTGTAATATTTTTTTTATTACGTCAACGAATAAATATTTTCATTTGTAAAATGTAAGAAATCGAAAATTTTTATTTACAAATTTTGACCTTTCAGTGGATACCAAATAAGATCCTGTCCACCGTTTGACTGCCATTTTAGGTTTAACACATAAATGATATTCATTTTGTCTTATTTAGTCCCCAAATGGAACTAGACTTGAGCTTTGCGACAAGGCATTGCGGGAAAGCGCCGGCACCTGGTCCAAAATATCTCCTCCCGTGTGGACCGCCCAAAGTCACTCGTCTCTTTCACGGGCCCACACCATTACCTAGTTGGATGGCATGGATGACTGCAATGTGAGAAATTTTTTGTGCACTGCATGGCGGTGCAAAAAAACTTCATCGTATACTTTCATTTATTTACGTGAACGTAACGTTAAGTGGCGAGAATCCTTCTTCAGAAATATCGCTTCATGCAGACGAATAAAAGCGTGGGATGAAAATTTTCTGCACCACACACGGTGCAAAAAAAATTTCACAATGCTCTAATGCCTTATATATCACAATCTCTTTAGCTTATTGTTCCCCAAGATTTCCGAATAATTCCACCTCTAGCATGGCTACCCCAAGCCCGCCACAGCCTCAATCATCTTCTCCTCCTCCGTCGGCCCATACAGCGGCACCCGATGAGAGTGCGGCAGCATCCGAAATCAAGGTTGCACCCCCTCTGTCATCAGCTAGTGGCGACACGGTGGTCAGAGTAGGGGAGGAGGAAGGCGGGGAACAAATGCGTGAGGAGGGGAAGGAAGACAAGCGAAATGAAGAATGGCTCGACAAGATGCAAGGCTGGCTCCTGATCCTCGCCACCGTCGTCGCCACTGTAACATACAGCGCTGGGGTAAGCCCCCCCGGTGGCTTCTGGCAGGAAGACCGTTCAGCCAACGACACCGAAGGACACACTGCTGGGAATCCGGTGTTGGCTGACAAAAATCAACCTCGATACCTTGTTTTCTTCATATCCAACTCCAGCGCTTTCGTGACGTCGTTGGTCGTCATCGTGCTGCTCTTGCGACGGAGCTACTTCCATTCCGTGTCTAGGATACGATTGCTGTTTGGTTCTCTGCTTGGAGGTCTGTTCAATTTATTTGTGGCCTTCTGCGCAGCCAGCACTAGAAACCTTGTCGCCGTTGTCCCTATCGTGTATATGTTGGTTGCCACCTTCGTTTCGATTTCTGTTGGGTTCTGGTTATTCAAGAAGATATCATCAAAACCGGCTAGTCGAGCCAAGCAACGAATGTTACAACCTTGATCAGGTCGAAATTTCGCTCGATATGCTGCTGATATAAGCTTGTACTTGTTTCTTAATTATCATGCCATGACTATCCCGAAAATAGCTGTGCCAAAAAGTATATGTAAATTTCAAATATATCATTTGCGTGTAATGCCATGAAGATAATATTTAGCCTCTTGAATCTTGTATAATTATTTCAGTTTCATCTGATGTTCAATTATGATGAAAATAAATGCTTATCTGTACAAACTGCTCTGCTAGCCAATATTGTAGTGATGATTTCTTTGAAGTTACCTTCCGAGTGCTCTAAAAATATTATTCATAAAGCGCATGTAGATCAATGAGTTGCTTGCATGATTTGTATCCTCTAAATATGATATTAATGCCACTAAATAGCTGTAACTAACTTGAAGGTCCCCTAAAAATATTAAAAGTAATAATAAAAAAAAAAAAGGATATGCAGGAGAGATAGGCCAACTCAAGTCAGATGGTCGGAAGACTTGTTATGAAGGCCAAAGATGGTTTCACATTCCTCTCATGGGTCAAATAATTATTAGAAATAAAATATTAAACTTGAAACTTCATCAACCGTGGAGATTCTCCACACTCATATTACGAAAACATTCGTGATATGAGATTCATGATCAAAATATCCAATATTATTTTTTTTTAAGGTAAAGTTGTGATGGTCGACAGCCTCATGCAAAGTAAATTACTAGAAGGTTTCCTTGCTAAGCTAAAAATTAAATTTAAATTCAAACAAATTTAATCATAAATACAATGAGTTTGTTTATAGTATCCCTAAGTTCATATGAACTATGAGCCTGACTTACTTTAATATTATTTATAATGAATTAGAACTTTGTTCAAGAAAAATTAGTTGAAAGATATTATTTAAATTTTTTAATAGTATATATATATATATAAGTTGAATGAATATATAGTTAAATGAAGATAGTAAAAATAATAAGATCAAGATATATGCGTGATAAAATTTGAAAGGATGAAATAAAAAATGAACATACTAGAAGATTTATAGGAATTGCATAAATTAAAGATAAAAAGATAGAGAATCAATTAAGATGACTAGATGTACAAGAAACTTTTGGGGAGGAAAGATACTTTGATTTGAATTGAAAATAATAAGAAAAAGAGGTGATCAACTATAGTAATATGGATGAAGATTATGAAGAATAAAATTGAGAAATCTAGAAAAATATCAAAGGTCACCCTATTTTGCATGGAAAACGATAATCCATAAGCGGATTCTAAATAGTTAAAAAAAATAGTTTTTATTCTAATTATGATTTAGTGCATTTTACTTTGCCAAGTAAAATTAATGAAAAACTTATTTACTGCACTTTATAATCTTAATGAAATTATTAAAGCATCGAGCCTCCTTCTCATCCTTGAAGTACGATGTTGATATGAAGCCTCATATGCTTGATTTTGCTTGTCGGACTCCATTTGATAGAAGACATGACAATTTCCTATAGTCTAGTCCCAATAGGTTCGTCCATTACATACTTAGATTTGTCAAGTGCAAAGAGTGAAATTTTGCAATAACTAAGTATAGATGTCACATAGAACTGCTCTAGCAAAAATCATCCAGAATGGTTCATTTGTGATTCTATCCTTTTCAAATTGGATTGCTCAAATTAATGGCTAATGGGTTTGATCAATACATCCAGTGCTCAAAAAGTCATTTTAAACCTACCTGTTATGACCCAAATCAGAGGTTCATGAGCAACACAAGGACCAAGATGAGTAGAACCCACCTTGGCTTACGTAAGCTTCAATTAACCTAACGATCAAAGCAGATAACATCAAATTAAGATACTGATATTCATAACACATATTCATCATAAAGGGATGTTTTTCTAAGTATATATAAATACATATCCATACTGACCATAGAGTCGAATTAGAAATATTTATGAAGATCTTTTTATATGGTAATCATGGAGTTCTACATATATATATATATATATATAGAAGATAAAATTCAAAGGATGTATAATAGTAAATTCATTTGAGGCCATAAACAACTTAGCAAACATATAGAGTGGTTGTCTTGCAAAAAATTCTTCTTAATCAATGCAAAGAGCTTCGAGCTTAAACAAAAGAGGTGTAAGAAGAGAGAAAAGCCAGAGATGTGGGAGACAAGTGGAGATAGAAAATCTTGAACAGTACTTTTTAGCTTGAACATGTAGAAGATCTTAAACATTATTTTTTCAGCTTAAACTTGTACAAGATGATTTAAGTGTACAACAATTTAATGATTTATAAACTCCAATAGGTCCTTTTATATAATAATTTCTGCATCAATCCATCTTACGTGGAAGTAAGATATAGACAATACTTTTACCATGCAGTATTTCTTAAAATTACATTATTTTATTTTTTAAAAAAAAGTTTTAAAAAGTATGTCAATATGAGATGAAAGGATCAGAAATTCATGTTATTTTACCAAGACGACCAAGCAAGTACAACCCAAATGAATGTTTGATTAGGATTAGGTTTGATTTAATACCTACAAACTGAAGTTATATTTTGCACAGATCTAGATTACCAACCATGTGATCCAGGCCAATTGAACCCAAACCCAACAGACCTTTATCCAGAAACGTTAGCAGGATTTAGATCCATAAAAAACTCGCCCAACCCAATATCCTGGCAGATGTAGTTAAGCTCTATCATAACCTGATCTAAAATCTAAAGTTTGGAGCCAACTCAAATAAAGGCCGGATCGAACAGGAAACCGTGGTCAGGGATCTCAATGGGCCGGACCGGCCCTAGTGGCTGAAAGACCTAACCCGAAATATTGGGCTGGCCCTGGATTCTTGTGCCCAAAATTCCAACTAGTTCTGGTAAGTCTCATTATTCTGAACCAGGTCCAGAAAATGAGGAGAAAATATCCTAAAATGAACACAACGCAAGTTGATTTCTGGTTGGACTTTTTAACTCTAATCAAGCCCTATTAAACATCAAAATGCATAACTCGGGCTACTGCTTCCTTTTCGGGTTTCAAATTGCTCATGCGATCGCCTGACCCATCGGCATTGTTCTCGTGCAACAGAAGGCCCATTTACGGACGCAGCCAGCACAAGTAGATCCATACCCCCCGCCCGCAATTAGATTGGGCTTTTGGACAATCAAAAAGCATTTCTAGAGACCTAACAACGCTTCTCAAGAATTTTAAAGCACTTTTCAGCTCCTTCAAAAGCTGTTAAAAGCTTCGGTTTGAAATTTTTTACAAAAGCTCTACTTGCTGAGCATAAGAATATTCTTTTAAGAAAAAGTTATCCTTACTATTATAATATTATAATACTAAATTATTATAATGATATTATATTATTTCATAATATAATATCATTATCATTATTACATTATAGTAATCATCATCATTATATTATTATTATCATAAAATTTATTATTATAATAAAATTATGATAATATTCTAATACTTTATTGTACTATTAAAATATTATTATTATCATTATTATATTATAGTAATAATCACTATTATATTATTACTGTAATATTATTTATTATTATAACAAAATAATGATAACAATATAATATTTATTGTAATATTATTATATTAATTATATATATATAATATAATTACAAACTAATAATGATTGTACTATATTATATTAATATTATACTACTATTAAAATATTATTATTATCATTATTATATTATAATAATAATCACTATTATATTATTACTGTAATATCATTTATTGTTATAATAAAATAATGATAATATTATAATAATGATATTATAAAATAATATTGTAATGATAATATACTATTATATAATAATATATTATAATTATTATATTATAATAATCATAATATGATAATAAATATAATAATATTATATTATGTTATAATATTATTATGATAATTTTTGAGTTACAATATTTGATTACAATAATTTTTGATGGAACAAACAGTTAGATGGTTGAATGTACTATATATTATTTATTATTATTATTTTCTCATTGCCAAGCCATTTTCTCATTTGGTTACCAAATCGGCACAAAGTTCTACAACATTTTAGAAATACAGTTATCCAATAGCAAACAACTTTTAATAAAAAATTTTTTAACAAAAGATCTGTATTTAATAGTTTTATAGACAAAAGCTCTACTACTGATAACAGTGCCAAATAGAATTTAAGTGCATCTTCCACGCCTGTTCTTGCTCTAGATTGCATGTCAAGTTTGCAAGATTATTAGTGCCACTTTGCTTTGCAAATAAAAGGAGTGGCCTTCGCATCAGTACATGCTACCCATATGTAAGCATAAGATCCACCAAGGTGACTTAACTAGAAGAAGTCTGTGCTGGAATTTCCTTTTATCAAAATCATTTTTCTTTTTTTTCTTTTTTTTGTCTCTATTCATTCATTCAGAACATAGTCGGGTAAATTGTTGCATGGCATAGAGCGATCCCCACCAAGCATCCATTAATACAGCATTAGAAGCTAATATAGTGCCAAATATAATGGCTCCTACTGCAAGTATTCTACCCATATAGTCATTCAGTACATATCCAGCAGCTTCTGTGTGAAGAATTTCATCTGACTGAATGCTTAAACCTATGTCCAATGTATATAAAGACTCAAATATGATATGAAGCAACATAATTTGATCACAAGACCTGACCTAACGAAAGCCAAGCCTGGACCCGTGCAATGATCACGCATTTC